>MU204446.1:26076330-26088781 GCA_017309775.1 Paedocypris sp. Pulau Singkep | reverse complement strand
ATATATATATATATATATATATATATATATATATATATATATATATATATATATATATTTAATTCTTCCATAAACAAATCATTCTTCCATAAACTCAGTCATTAGCATAACTATGAGCAAAAATTATTTTAATATGAGCAATACTTTATCCTACTTTATTAGTAATTATTTTACCCCCAAAAATGGGAAAAAAATGAAAAGAAATTTACTCAAAAGAAAATGTTTTAATTGGCAAATGTATTAAACATTTTTTGGCCACAAATCATCCTTCAATACACTCAATCGCCAGCATAACTGTGAGCATCAGCCTGTACAAACTGATCAACTGAAACTAATTTAGTTTGGCAATCAGCTGCACATCTGTAAGGGAAGACGGAGTGAAACTGACAGTACAAACATGCTTTTCATTGAAATGCTTTTTACAATCACTCAGCTTCTAATGGAGTGGGGGTGGGAGTAGTGCGTCATCAACGAATAGAAAGTAAAAACGAACAATATCATAAGATAAAATAAAAAACAAAAATAACAATGAAAGTACAATACAATAAAATACAACACGATGCAATAAGATAAAATAACGATAACATAAAATTACAATACAAATAGTGTAAGTGTAAGAATCACATACAGCACGTGTAAAACTCAAGGCCCAGGGTCCAGATGTGGCCCGCCTTGTCATTTTATGTGGCCCACGAGAGCTTAAAAGTTTTGAGTGTCTCAAAATAATTAATACAAATTACTTATTTATACATTTTTTTTTTTAATTAAGTTGACCAAAAACTTTTTTCCACAATGCCTTTTGACTACGGTAGCCACGGCAGTGTTTTGACGTTATTTTTCTTCCTTCTCTAGGACAGTTTGATCTCTATTAATGGAGTTTTTCGTGTTTTCATTAGCTGACAAAGTGTAAAAAGAGTTATGTTAGAGCAACAAGCAAACATAGGTTTTCTACACAACTACAATTGTCACTTGATTAAGTTTTGATAAGTAATGAGTTGTGTGAGACACCTGGCCATTTCAGGACCAGGGACAGTGATCGCGGATGCTGCGGGATGGCCAGGTGTCTCACAGTTATTTAACATTAAAGAGTAGTTACATTTATTTTACATTAAATTTGATTACATGTAGTTACATTGAGGACATACATTATGCTGATGTGGCCCCCTGACATACAGTATTACTGTATATGTGTACCGTATTTACTGTACTAAAATGCAAGTTCCTAAATTGTGTTGTGGTTATTATTGGTTAATATCGGTGTGTAAAAGGTCTATCTTCTGCCCAGACCTGCAGCAGGAGAGGTTCCTCAGGCTCGGGGCGGTTCCACGTCTGGTGGCGGTTCTTCTCCAGCACAGTGGGAACGAGGCTCTCAGAAGCTCGTGTCTTCTGGCTCTCTGCAACCTGGCCGACATGGGCGAGGAAGACGGCTCGGTGCTCACCTGGGAGGAAGGAGCTTATTTCGGCGAGGGCGAGCGCGTCTTCCGTGGCACCTCCAGAACCTCCTTGGGCTTTTCTTCGGCCGTGACGGTGGTGAAGGTGAAACAGTGGACCAACGGCGAATACTCAGTGAGCGTTGAAGTTCTCCAGCGATGCTCCACCCTGGTTTGGGGAGCGAACAACGGGCGTCAGGCCGGGTACCGCCTGCCCAACCTCTCCCACCTGGGCAGCTGCCCCAAGCTCTACAAAGTCCTCAAGTGCTCGGTGAAGAACATCCCGAGGAACAGGAACCTGAGAGCTGCCGTGTTTCACACACTGTTGTGATGGCCGAATGCTTGTGGACTCGTGGCCTAAGCCGGTGATCTGGTGTGAACCGCATCACTTTCAAGGAGCTCATTTCAGCCATTCACTCCACAGAGCAGATCCTCACCTGCTCCCCCTACAGGCTTCGACTGGAACTCTCGCTTCGTCTCATCTACACCAGCGTTTAAAAGTTGGGGGTCACCTAGACAGTTTTCGTGCGCTTTGAGACAGTTAAACTGTGAAAAGCGCCTTACAAATACTCATTATTATTATTATTATTATTATTATTTTGTGCGCTCCATGAAAAGTCACACTATGTTTTCTAAGACTGTGGAGCTTCACAGGAATGTTCTCTATTTCTGGCCATTTTGAGTGTTTGATTGAGCCACAAATGTGATGCTCCAGATTGTCAAGCTGCTCACAGGAAGGTCAGTTTTATAGCTTCTTTAACCAGCTAAACAGCTTCCAGCAGCGCTAACATGATCAAACAAGGGTTTTACAATCAACCATTATCCTTCTGACATAATTAGCACACATTGTACCTTTAAAACACTGGAGTGATATGGAATCAGATTAGTGCCAAAAATATCAAACGTTCATTTCTAATCAGCGAATGAAAATGCTTCACATTTGCGTTTGTATTTTTATTTTTCGCTTGCAATTACGTTTGGTTTTTTATTTTTTGCTTGCAATCTTCAGGTTTTAGTTTTAAACGATTTTTGAAATGATTTTTCGTTTTTTTTTTCTTTCTCATTTTTCTGGCCCAAGTTTCACGTAGGCGGTCCTTACACTGATTGGCTGGTGAGAATGGGATTGACACCTTACAAATAAAAAGTTATTACTTTATAATAATAATAATAATAATAATTATTATATTAATAATTATTATTAATAATAATAATAATTATTATTATTATTAAGGAAATTAATGATAAAATGTTCAGTTTGTTTTAAAAACTCTTATAATTCCGTGCAGTGATGATAATGGTGTCGTGTTGGTCCAGAGAAACTCATCACTACAAGCGGATAAATACTCCAACGATAAAAGTATTCCGATTATGAATGTGTTTAAGCGCTCGCTAAACTCCTCCCACTTCTAGTGAATCATATTCTCACCGTGAATACTGTTATCAATCACATTCTACCCAGCCAATGAGAGTCAAGGCTGCCTCCCCGTGAAACAGGTTGAGAAATCCAAATGAAAGAAGAAAAAAAACAAACAAAAAGTGAAAGTGAAAGAAAAAAATTTCAAACAGAACCGTGAAAATTGCAATTAAAAAAAAAAAAAAAAAACTAATGTAAATGTGAAGCATTTTTGTTTGTTTTTTAGAAATGTATGTTTGATATTTTTGGCACTAATCTGATTCCACAGAGTGACAGTTGCTAGAAATGTTCCTCTACACTTGTGTAGATATTGCACCAAAAACCAAACTTTACAGCCAGAATACTTATTTACCACATTAGCAATGTAGCGGGTGTATTTCTAATTAATTTACAGTTATTTTCATTAACAGAAACAGTGCTTTTCTCTCAAAAATGGACATTTCAAAGTGACCCGAAACTTTTGAACGGTGGTGTATTTACAGACGTGTTGTGTCCAGCCGCTGTAAGTCTCTGTGGTAGAACAGGTGGACACGGGCCGCAATCTGCTCGCCTTTCTGAACTCTGTGATTAGTCCGTAAGAGGCCTTACACTAGTGGATTATCTAGACCCACCATTCAGGGTCGAGCAGCTACTCTCCCCCCGATCAAATCACTGTGTGCATCACAGAAATGAACTTTTGTTTATGGGACTCGGACACACACCAAAAACCCTTTTTCGGACTGTAAGGTGCAATAATTCTTATTCTTATTCTTATTCTTATTAAAAAAAAGCGGAAAAACTTTCAGAAACTTCATTAAATGAGTTCATAAAAACTCTGGATCCATTGCAACAACAAAACAACACCGGCCAATTTTTCAAATTCCATTCAAATCTTCACCTTCAGTGTCTGAGATTTACAGTTTCCTGGTTTTTTTCCTGGTTTCTCCTGGAGCTTTGATGACAAACTTTTGAATTTTAAACGCCATCTAGTGGTTGTAGTTCTCTGATTAATCCGCTGGAATGAGCTGGGAATTATTCGCATTCAAATGGATTTGGTCAGTGTGGGTGAGTCGGGGTGTGTATGGCAAGCCAAACTAACATTTAATCCTCGTGACCTCGTGACCTGAAACATTTTCTGTCTGACACATTGTCAGTAACTAATGCAATAACATCATCAGACTATTAACAGTGACTAGTCAAAACTCACAGAATAGTCTTAGAATGTTAACTGTTAAGAGGCTTGCCATAGCTCACTCTTCATCTCTTTGACTCTCTTCTTCTTATTCTTCTTCATACTCTCTCCGACAGTCACTATAACTCTCCGATACACCAGCTTCATATCACCAAAGTCACTCAAACATCCGACAGATTTTTGAACTTCACGTAGCATTAAATAATCAAGAAACCATCGTTTAAAATTAACCTTACAGTCCTGAAAATACGGCAAATGTTTATTGCTGCTAAGTTGGTCTGCGATGAAAGACTCTGTGTGTGTGTTTGGTCCCCTAAAATGTGCAAATTGTGCAAATAGTTAATACTTCTGATTGTGGAAATTAGTCATATAGAATGGTCTATTAACTAGGCAAACTGTGAATGATCTTTTTCTATATTTTTTGTATAATCTTGTTATAAAAACACTATTTCAAATGCAATGAATAATGGTAAAAAATATAACAAAAACAGTTCCCGTGGGAACACCTATTGTATTTTTACAAGTCGTTCAGGTTTTTGTGCTTTTTTTATGTAACTATGCTAATTTGATTGACAAATCAAAGCAAATAAACCTTGAATTCCAAACTGTTTTGGCCACGGAAGAAGTTTAATTTCCTGCTCAAACGTGAGCGTGATGCAGAACATGTTTCTGGTGTAATACTTTTAGTAAATGGCAATTGTCATAAAGATAGTGTGTTATTCTGGACAAAATTCTGAAACATTGTAAAATTGAATTTGCAAATTGTTGTTTTTTAATTGACAAGCAAAAACAGGCAAGATTTGAATGCAAATTCAATTTGATAATTCACTTTGCATGGTCAATTTTACAGTAGAAGCGACAAAACCTCAAATTAATCTTGCAAAATGAGCTGTCGAATTTAATTAGCCGTTCAAAATTTTGACTGGCAAAATCTTGGAAAAGTCATGATATTCATTTTATCCATTTAAACAATGTTGATATGTCACAATATTGGCAACAGAAGAGGCGCTACGGCAACGTGAGATTCAATTTTTCGTACATTTGTACAATTTTTGCACAATTAGCTCAAATGCTAAACATGGTGTTGACATCTGTTTTCAAAAAAGCTGTTGCAAAATAATACTTCAGCCATTTGAACATTTGTCTGGTGTTTAATTTGTTAACATGTAACGTTAGGTCGAGCTAAAAGCAACATTAACACAAGTTTACAACATCCTTCACTATAGTTTTCTTTTATAGTAGGATTTGGATACACGTGCAACGCCTTTCCTCAATTCACCCGTGATGTCACAGAAAACCAGTCGCTAATAATGACGGATCATTACGTCAGTCGTGACGTAGGTGACGCGTACAACACATGGTCACAAAATGTCTGTGAATAACGTTTAATCCCAGTGATTGTTTCACTCTGTTTCACTCTGATCGTGCGTGTTTTAAGACGGAGCTTAACCTTAAGCAGTCACTTTCACTTTTGTTTGGTTGTCCTTGATTTATTAGTAACTTTTTGTTTTTTTTTTATCTCTGGTCCTCCTCTAATGGCCAGTAGGTGGCGACAAAACACCTGTAAATTCACATTCGCTAAAACGCGCAACTGGCCATCAATAAAACCAAAAAAAGGTTAGTGCCAATAGAAAAACGCAGATCTCAAATAAACGGAAGGTAAGTCGAAATGCTTCATATTTCCGTTGTGAAGGTGAAATATTCCTCACATTTTTCGCTTGCAATCTTCACAATTTTTGCGTTTCGACTTTTGGTGCTAGTTTCACGTTTTGCAGCACTTACTCTGATTGGCTGGTGAAAACGCGATTGGATGGTAAATCATCAAGTTTCTTTCAGAAATTCCGAGATTTTTGGTGGATGAGGAGCGGAAGCAGCGCTGATGATTTCAAGCTTTAGAACTCGCCAATGACGCCATTTTACATCAAATGTGCTCGTCTTTACATTTTTGTCTTAAAAGCAAGCAAAAATGGTTAGTCGTTTGAACCTGGAAACTCGCGCTCGCTTATGTTTGTTCAAAAAAAAGTTACAGTACCAGAGGTGTAAGGTACTTGAGTAAATGTACTTTCTTACTTTACTTAAGTATGGTTTTGGCTACTTCGTACTTGTACTTTTACCATTTTTGAAACATGGAGGTGTTACATTTTGTTTCTGTATTAGATTATAAAACCTCATGAATAGAGTTTTTTCACATTTATCTGTTTTGATTTTGCCAAAATTCAAATACTTAGTTCTTTTAAAAATCGATACTTTGCTACTTTGACTCAAGTCTTTTTTATTAGTGGTGACTTTTTACTTGTTTTGGAGTAACTTATACAGCACGTATCCGTACTTTTACTTAAGTATGGTTGTCTGGTACTCTTTACACCTCTGTACAGTACAAAACTCAAAAGCAGCAAACAGGCTTACAGAAATAAATCACAATGAAATGAACATAAGCCCCGCCCCCACCTCAGAAGACGGCAAAAGAGTGACGTCACGACTTTTTTTAACCAGCCAGAGTTTCCACAGACGCTTTTCTGAAGCTGATGCGTTGAGCTAAACCAGGACTAAAAAAAATAAAAGTACTTTGAAACCGTTTTTAACCACTTTATGGAATTTCAGACGCATCATTTTTGTAATTCAGATTGATTTTTCAATGATACGACGTTAGACTTGTGGTTCAGGACAGAAGATTTTGACAGGTTTTGTAAATCGACGTCTTGTGTCGTGATCTTCTACATCATCTTCTGGTGAGACTTTTTCAGCTCGTTGTACATTCTCTGATACTGAAACACACACACACACACACACACACACACACGCATCAATCATGAAGCAGTGATAAACAAAACAGCTCAAATGTCAGCACATTATAATAGTACAAATTAAATATGACCAAAACTTTTGTTGGCAAAATATTAACTACACATTAAAAATAGGAACTAGAATGAACTTTACCAACTGAAAACAATTCCGAATATACAGTGAATATACTGAAAGTACACTTTATTGTACTTATTGTGCTTTTTACTAAAAGCATCCACATACTTCTAGTAAAAAGCATATTGAACTTCAACACGAAACTCAAACATACCATCAGATATTATTTGACCGACTGAACGTATTTGAATAGGTTTTACTTGGTTGTGGCGTCACTCACCTTCTTTGTCACAGACGGCTTCACGTTACTGAGAGCTTCATCAAAGTGCTTCTTGCTCACCTTGATGTTCATCTTGGCATCTGTGAGGAGAGGTGAGAGTCGGCTTGACGCGCGTGTGTGTGTGTGTGTGTGTTGTACCTGCTGGTGAAGTGTTGGAGCTCACGCAGACACTCACGGCGTAGACGAAGGCCTTTTGCACCAGTCTAAACAGATCCGCACCTCTGGAACACAAGGAAACATCTGCTCTTCTTCACTAATAATCTCTAGAGATAATTCGCACTAAAGGCTGTGTGGTGTTAGAATGGCTGGAGAACTTTGCTGCCATTTTGTGTTTTCGAGGCCTTAAAATTGTTTGAATTTACAAGGAAGAGCTTCAAAGTTCTTGAAATTATACTTATTTCACAACAAGCTATAACATATAATAAGTGTTAAATTAGCCGACAGCAGTTTTGTAAGGCAAAAATGTCATAAATCAGGACGCCATAAATCTCAAATAAGTTCCAAGCCCATGCAAATTCATACACATTTTTTTTTTAAATAACATGATTAAATATTGTAATAAATATATAACCAATAAAAACATGTTATGTAACAGTTATTGGAGAAAGAAAAACATTAATGAGTACTGTGGTACTAAAGTCAAATACAAACAAGTTTTTTATCCGTCTTTGTTTCCTCTTAAGAAAAAAAGAGACAATTTTGACTAAAATCTTTTAACTCTTGAACAATAAAGTTAATGAATCATTTTGTTCTTTTGTCTAGTCGACTGTCAACTTGGTTTTGGTTTGTTTTTGTAGAACTTTTTTTCTTTAAATGTGATTAAAGTGACAAAGTTTCATTTTTGTTGTAGGCATACCTTTAAATATATATTTTACTTTTTGCTTTTTTTAACAAACTTAACTTGTGATTTATCACTTTGATGTCGTTTAATTAAAGGCATATTTGCATGTCTGCCTCCAAAACCATAATTTAAAGAAATAAAAGAAGCAACGTAGAAGCTACTTATTTTTTTGATTGCTCCTGACGGGAAATACGGATATAATGAAAAAAACATCTAAAAATATTGAAAATATGCGCATGTAAGCAAAATTGGAAAAACGTTGCGTACGTTCGGTAGTTTTCCAGTCGTTCTACACTTACGTGAAACTCTCACAGCGCGGATCATTGGCGATTCCCTCGAGGTTGACGTCAGCGTCTAGAGGAGGTTTAGTGCCGTTCTGAAGACAAATCACAATCAAGTCCAGTCAACTCTGCACACTAGCAATGTGTAGTCAGTCATACAACAAAAGTGCAGTACCTTACTACAGAAACAAAATTTAACACCTCGACGTTTCAAAAATGGTAGAACAAAATAAATAAAAAGAACAAAAAGTCAGTCTCGATCAGACTCGAATGTGCAAAAAAATCTAAATGAAAGTTTCCATTGCCTCGTCCGACCAAGAAATTAACCGCGGTATAAATCACTTACTGTTACACAATGTAACGAGAAAATTTTGATGTGAAATGTAGTGGAGTGAAAAGTACAGATACTCAATCACAAATGCAGTGGAGTAGAGAGTAAAAGTTGCTTTTTTTAATACTCAGTGCAAGTACAAAGTAGCCAAAAACATACTTAAGTAAAGTCAATTTACTCAAGTACTTTACACCTCTGTGGTTTTTTAAAATACATACTGTTTTCTATTTTATCGCATCCATTGTTTCTTTCTTTCATTGTGTTTCTATTTTACGGCATCCATTATGGGACGCAATTTAAGAATTTCATCGTATAGGTAACTGTACAAATGGCAATAAAAGTTTTGAACTTTGAATTAAAGACCAATCCAGGATTCATCATTACGGTCTTCAGCTCTCATTACTGTCCTTCACTTACCTTAGTGATGGCGAGTAAAATGGAGTGTCTTTCTGCGGCGGTCGGTATTCCCACGTGCAGCACTTCCAGTCGTCCGGGTCGAAGAACGGTGGGATCGATTTTATCTGCCAACAGGAAGTCGTTCCTCATGACACACTAAACGCATCGAAACTCTCACAAACACCCCTTCCTACAGCAGAAATGAAAGGTACCTGGTCTGTTGGAAGCCGCCATGATGAAAATCCGACGGCAGTTTTCCTCACTATCCAACTCAAAGCAGAGCTGATTCACCACGCCGAACCAATCCTCCGAGGCCTGGTCAATATCCATGCCGTCCTCCTCGATGTGGACCTCGGCCCCAGACTGTCACACACACATTACATCAACAATATATTTATATTTATTGAAACAAAATTTCAAGCAACCAAGCTTAGCTTACAAAACGAATATGGAACCTGCCAGTTTAATACTAAGAAATATCAAACTCACAAACAACGAATTCTTGCACAAATGCTAAATCAAAATTCCAATAAAAAGAATGTTTCAAAATAAATGTTTGCCGCCCTATCAATACAATTCCGCAGTACATTTGGTGCATAGACTAACTTTTGACTTTTTGTTCTTTTTTAAAATCTTGTTAAAACGAGTCTAAAAAAGTAAAAGACTCAAGTAAAGACTGAAGTTTAGACAAGTAAAATGTTTTAAAATCGGAGACTTTATGACTTTTACTCAAGTCTTCTTGTAATTGATGATGGGAGTATTTTGTAATGGAGTTGAGGTATTCGCACTCTTACTCAAGTATTATTTTCAGGTACTCTTTACACCTCAGAATTTTGACAAATTTTATTCAGTTCACCAAATTCTCAATTCATTCAAAATGAATGAACTGACTTTATTACTCAAATGTATGACCTCATGAGACGGGCATCCATTCGTGGAGATCTCTTAAAACTTCTCTTTTTAGTGGTCAACTCTTGACGATTGTCAAAATTGTTCGTTTCCGCTGGTCTAAAGCTCATATGAAACCATTTTGGCGAAGACATTGGCTGTGAACGGTGTTAAACACATTCCAAACTCACCACGTCCACCGAGCGGCGAGGACACAGACCATCAAACCCATCAAAGAAGAGGATGCAGGGTGCAGATCTCCGCGCCCTCTGGAAGACCTGATGGATGACGCGCTCGTCCTCGTCCACGTACTATGGAGGAAGCATCGCTTATGGTTGCCTATCCACTTACATCGTTTTAAATTGAACTGAATCTGCTTAACAACCAACAACAGAAACAACAAGAAATAACAGAGACAACAACAAAATACAGATCAAGAATATCAGGAGGACAATTGTCTTGTTTTTTTTTTTTTTTTGCTTTTATTTTATTTTATTTTTTTATTTAAATTTTGCAAAAGAAGTTCATTTTTAAAGTTCATTCCACGACTTTACACCAACAACTGAAACACACCTCATTTTTACAATTGTTCTCACTCTAACTTGTTCAAAAAGAACCATCTTGCAACCCTCTTAGAGTATATCTACCAACCCTCAACTTAAAAAATACTGTATACTTTTTGGAATTAAATAGTTTTTTACTTTGTATACGTATAATCTCACATATTTTAATATTTACAATGTCTTTTAGTTTTAAACAGTTGCTTCTAATAAACAATTGATTTGTTGACTCGTAATGTCCTACTCGGGTCACAATTCTTATATCTTTTTTCTACAGTGTTCTACAGAATTCTACAGGGCTACTAGTATTTATCACGAGTTTGCTGATTTTAGAACTTTTTTGTGTTTGAATAGCTTCTAAAATAATCGAAAAAGTTTTGGTGGGTTTCTGCAACGGACCTTAGCACTCTGAAATAACTCATTTGGAATCCTGGAGAAAATAAAATCATCTATTGGCAATTTATCTCTAGACCTTTTTTACAGCTGTTTGCCGCTTTATTGACTGTTGTTTTATATCTTACACCACATTTCTACACAAAGAGTGTAGCAGCTCATGTTCAAATAATCCTTTGATCAGTATCATTTAGTAAAAGCTGATTCTGCGCCCCCTGCTGGCTGGAATGATGAGTGGCAAAAGCAATTCTTGTGATTTGAGAGGACTGGTCAGCTTTCTATCATTGGTGTCATTCACATTGTTTGATAAACAGTTTGCTTGTGTAAAATACAGTATTTTAAATTAAAAATTCACATAATTTAGACAGAAATTTAATTATATTCAATAACAATATTAGCTGGTGACCTATATTCGCCGGGTACTTATATTTACGTAAAAACTGTATTTGTTATTGCGTTAATTAACTCCACTAATAATAGTCATAGTTTATGAAAGCGACGTGGCTTTATCATGTACATTTTAATTACAGAAATATATGTATTGTTAGGACATAAATATCAAACCACATGAACAACAAACAGTTCCTCAATTTCTTTTCGTACATGTAGGAGAAATATGTATACGCATACATGACTTACAGCGTTTATGTTATCTGTTACTTAAGTGTTATTTAACTCACCTTATTCAGCAGTTCCGGCCCTTTGATGTAAATGAAATTTAACCCCGACTCGTTGGCAACAGCCTGTAATCAGACGTGACATCAGTGTGTTGTGACACTTCCTTTCACACTCACACTAAAGCGCTCCACACACTTTGGCTAACAGGGTCTTCCCGCAGCCGGGCGGTCCAGCCAGCAGGAAGCCAGTGAGGGGCGTCACACCCATGGCCACACCGATCTCCGGATGCTTGATGGAGATCTAGAAGGCCAAGTCAGTCTGAGCAGACGCTTCCTTCTGACCAACTCGTGGCCCGAGGTAAAGACGTACCATGATCGACGTGTCAATTTCCTTCTTGATGTCCTTCAGAGCGCCCACGTTTTCCCAGGTCACGTTGGGCACCGTGACGATGCCCTCCCACTTGGCCGAGGGCTTCACTTTGGGCAGTGATGTTAGGAAGTCGGACCTCATGACGTGGAATTTGGCCAGTTGTTCCTCACTCAGAGTTTCCATCTCGTCCAGGTCCTGTTTCTAGAAACCGGGAAAGAATAGGAATTCGATACACATCTAAAAGTTGTGGACTCATCTCCATCGAGTCACGTCATTCCCTTATTCAACTAAATACACAGAAGGCTTAAACCTCGCCAGTGCTGCTGCCAGCTATATGGTTGTCTATGTTTGTCCATGCAGTTCTTTGTTTGAGGTTCAATGTCGATAGGAGATTTGGACGATTTGTTGGGAAATGATTTTCCAAATAAGTAAGATCTTTGTATATATTTTACATGTTTGTAGGCAACTCCGTATTCAGATTTCGTAGACATAGCAACTCTAGTAAACATTTAGAATATATAGCACCTACATTTCTGTTGACTAAATCTATACTGTAATTTAGTCGAGTAAAATTAGACTAAAACTAAGCAAAATAAAGATGACTAAATCAGGACTAAAAC
>MU204446.1:26022193-26058042 GCA_017309775.1 Paedocypris sp. Pulau Singkep | reverse complement strand
AGAGAGAGAGAGAGAGAGAGAGAGAGAGAGAGAGAGAGAGAGAGAGAGAGAGAGAGAGAGAGAGATGGTACAGACTTGTTTCTTCAGTGCGGTCCTGATTTACTGTGGAATCAGACTAGTGCTGAAAATATCAAACGTAGAATTTCTAATAAACGAACGAAAATGCTTCACAATTAAACGTTAAAGGTTTTTTTATTTTTCGTTTGCAATTATGTTTGTTTGTTTTTATTTTTTTGCTTGCAATTATGTTCATTTTTATTTTTTTTTGCTTGCATTTATGTATGTATTTACATTTTTCGCTTGCATTTATGTTGGGTTTTTTTTTTTTTTTGCTTGCATTTACGTTTGTATTTTAATTTTTCGCTTGCATTTACCTTTTTCTTTTGTTTGTTTTTTGCTTGCTATTTTCACGTTTTCGTTTGAAACTTTTTTTTTTCGTTTCAGATTTATCAATCGTTTTTTTTTTTTTGGATTCCAGGCCTAAGTTTCACGTGGGGGCGGACCTCACTCTGATTGGCTGATGAGAATGTGATTGACAGCTGTTTGACCAAGAAAGTGTGGGACGAGTCCAGCGAATGAACACCTTGACATTCACTGCTTTTTTCATATTAGTGCACAAACTGACAACATTTTTGCACAATATTGCTAAATTATTGTGGTGGCAAATACTTCAGAATAATAGTACACGCTGTCGTTTCTTCACATCGAAATACAGTGTTTGTGCTGTGCTCCCTATAGCCACCTTACAAATAAAATGTATTATTATTATTATCATTATTATTATTATTGTTATTTTTGTTCCCGCTTCAGATTTATCGTTCGTTTTTTTTTTTAGTTTGGATTTCAGGCCCAAATTTCATGTGGGGGCGGACCTTACTCTGATTGGCTGATGAGAATGTGATTGGCAGCTGTTTGACCAGGAAAGTGTGGGACGAGTTCAGTGAATGTACACAATTGAATTATTAGTACAAAAACTGTGATTTAAGTGTTGTTTTAGCACAATACTGCTAAATTATTGTGGTGGCAGATACTTCAGAATAATAGTAGACACTGTTGTTTCTTCACATTGTGTTTGTGCAGTGCACCCAAAAGGCGTATTACAAATAAAATGTATTATTATTATTATTATTATGATTATTATTATTATTTTAAATAAAAATAATGACAAAATGTCTGTTTGTTTAAAAAACTCTTAATAATTCCGTGCATAATCACATTCTCTCCATCCAATCAGAGTAATGTGAAACGTGAGCCAGTAAAGCAAAAAAAATAAATAAATAAACGAACAAACGAAAAATCAGAAGCAAAACCGTGAAAAAAAAAACAAAAAACCAAACGTAATTGCAAGTGAAAAATATAAAAACCAAACGTAAAGGTGAAGCATTTTCTTTCGTTTATTGGAAATTAATCTTGATATTTTTGTCACTAATCTGATTCCATAACCTACTGGCTGCGGTGAGAGATCCTCGCTGAGCGTGCAGATCCGGACGGCGTTCCCACTCCATCTTCCCGTTCCACATCCCGGATCTTCCCTCAGCCTCGAGCCCAGGAGGGACACAGAAGGGAACATCACCTGTGCTGAGAAAGGTCAAAGGTTAACTTACCGTAAAACCTCTATTAGAAGGCCATGGCGTTGTAAAGCATTGGTTGGCAATGATAAACACACTGATCCACATAAAGACTAGATCAGGCGTCTACACTAGACCTTTTTGAAACCGAGGGAACTTCCTGGAAGCTGATGCTTTTTTTTTTTAATTCGTATTTCAAAATTCAAATTGTATTTGTCACTTATGCATTATTTTGCAACAACGTGCAGTGAAATGTGTTTTTACAACCGTCTGGTGTATAAATATAGTGGGGGGGTGCAATATAAATATAAATATAAAAAAAATAGATAAAAAATAAAAATGGATAAAAGATAAAAATGCGATAAGAGAAGGATACAAAATACAAGATAAAAAGATATTCTATTCTTTATAATAATTTCATTGTACTTCCTTTTTGCACATTGTATTGTCTCCCCCCATGTTTAAATGCTGGAACAATCAAAAACACATTCCACTACATGTTGTACCACATATAATATGTATGTGACGAATAGAATTTGAAATTTGAATTTGATAAAGGCAAAGGGATACCAGTTTGATACATAGTTCTGAAATAGCCAATTTGTTCAATTTAGCTTAAATTATGTGTTAATTTTAATAATGAATGGTATTTAGGTAAATGTGAAGACACTGATCATGATCACGATAATGATTTCTCATAAAAATAGCAACAATGTAAAAAGATGGGAAATAAATGTCAAAATGCAACACTTAATTTTTATATTTTCACGTTCCATTGTTTTTCAAATTAAAACACTTTCAAATGATCACGTTTACAACTGTGCTAGGAAATCACAATGTACCACAGCAGAATTGTAAAACATTTGTAAGAAACACCCAGCACAAGCCCAACTCCCGCATGAGTTATCCATTAGAATTTAATACCACCTTCCGCCAAAAGGGGGCGCAAGAAAACACACCGATGTGATTTGCAACAGTTGCACTGCCGCTAATCTTTGCCAAAAAGTAACTTTGACCACTGATATTTCAAATTTATTTTAAAATACCAAAAAATATATAATAATAATAATATATAATATATAATAATAATAAAAATACCTAATTTCAAATAATGATATACAGTAATAGTGTAAGTGTGATTTAAACGAGAATAACAAAAAAATAAATAAAATAAATAAAGGAAGCTCACTGTATAAGTGCGTTATTTGAGCTATTTTTAGAACAGGCGGACTGACATAGTCCTTACAGGCGTTGGTGACCCCTAGACTAGAGACTCCATTAATTCACTCACACAGACCATAATGGTAAGAATTATTTTCTATTTACACATATGTATTATATATATACATATATATATGTATTACATATATATATTCACACATTTTATACCTGCATAAAAGTGGACTTTTTAGGAGGTGGCGTTCTAATTTTCAACACTTTCCATTTGGTGGCCTATTAGAGGTTTTATCGTCTTTTGGTTTATCTAATTTAATTGTTGGGAAAAGTTACGTGTTGGTTTGATCTTCTTGGTTCTTGAGAAATGGAGTACCGTATTTATGCAAATACAAGCACCCATTTTTGTTTTTTCAATAATAGCGGCTCAAAAACTAGCATTTTTGTACATTTTCACGTAAATATAAACACATAAATTGTTTAAGTGATGGTTCTGGAGGCAGACGTGCATATGCGTTTTTTTGGCTGAATAACAGAAATAAAGAAACATTAGAAATGTCGCAACACTTAACAAAGACAAAATAACACTTGAAGTGAGATTAAATGAAAAACAGTCATTAATATTTTAACAGACAGACCATGTTGTATCCGTTAGATCGATGTGCTAAAGGCTAACGGTTAGCGCTTGAAAACGCTTCTTATAATTCTTTCACTTCTTATTAGTCTTCTGAAATCCTGATATTATTATGCGCTAGTAATCATCAGAATGTTTTTACCCATAACTGCTTTCCGACGTCTGGAGAACTGCAGCGGTGCATCGTGGGATTTTTGGGGTGAACGGAATCAGTCCCTGGAAAACTCTCTGGCTTCGTTTCTTCTTCCACAGCCAGTAAACGGACAGAGCGAAGAGCAGAAGCAGCAGGAGCACAGAGACTCCACAGGCCAGTGGTACGAGGAGATCTGATGGAGGAGAGATGGACATGTGACCTCTGACCTCACCTCAAGTCTCATTCACCTGTGTGTGACAAACTCTCCATCCCAAGACTCTGTCAAGTTGCTTTAATCGACTTTTAACGGCCTCGGTTCGTTGGAAATTACAAACTAAACATGTTTTAAAATTAACATTCCCCATGGACTGAAACAACACTGGTTTAATTTTATGTCGTTTTTCTTCATGTGAATAATCCCGGGACACTTTCCATCAGCGATAGTGTCGAATGTAGAATGAGCGTTAAAAAAACGTAAATTTAACACATTGTATATTATGTGTATATTATTGTACATGTATATTATTATAAAAATATTAATTATAAAAAATATTAACATGATATTATATAGTTATTCATTTACATTTAATACAAAATACTAATTTAATTTAAAGACAACGGCATGTAATTCAAACGCGGGTCTGTGTGAATCAAACAGGCAAATAAAAATTGTAAAGTGACAATAGCTTCATTACTCAGCCAAACACACTGAAGAACATGCTAAATTAGAATTAGTATTTCATTTAAACTAATTATTTCCGTTGTTTAAGCTTTTAGTATAAAGCACAATTTTTAGAAGTGAGTTTGGCTTGTGAGTTTAAAAGTGAGTTAGCTTCAGCCTCCACTACATTTGCATTTTCTCACATGGCTTGCAAAAAAAAAAAAAAAAACATGCCCAAAACATTACGGACTGAGAAACAGCAAATTCTCAAGAAATGTACAAGATATCATTCATTCTTCTGTTTTGTGCTTAAAGATAATGTTCTACAGAAATAATCATGTGCAAAACCGACTAAAAAGTGTTTAACTTTCTTGGAACATAAAACGAGCAAAAAAAGTACTTAATACTGACTTGGACCGATAATAATACTAGATGGGTACAAAAAACCCACAAATTTATATCATCTTTTTCAAGTTTTGTTGTTTCTTTTACTCACCAGCCATGGATGGTTTAGGTCTCTGTCCTGCTGTGGAACACACATAGTGATTTTCTCAGTCCCAGTCACCCTGAGGCTTCCCAGGCTGGTTAATCAACACCAACCCAACACTGATATCAGCTCTGAAACCAGCAGCACCAGTCAAGTTTCACAGCAGGTAACTGAGTCACAAACAACAAAAAAAAGCAGCGTTTGAGTCAAAGTAGAATAAAAAAAAAATCTTGAAGAGGAAAATGCTAAAACTGTGTACAAATATGTTAATTTTGCAGTACATTTAAGTAAACGTTTCACTTTGCTGAGTCAAACACAGAACAAACTTTCTCAGCCAAAAATTAGGTTTGCAAACTAAACAGCAACTTATATTTTCAAAATATATTTTAAAATATATGGAGTTATTCGTGTTTTCATAAGCTTACAAAATGTAAAAAGATTTATGTTAGAGCAACAAGCAAACATAGGTTTTCCACGCAACTGCTATTGTCACTTTATTAAGTTTTGATAAATAATGAGTTGTGTGAGACACCAGGCCATTTCAGGACCAGGGACAGTGATTGCGGATGCTGCGGGATGGCCAGGTGTCTCACAGTTATTTAACATTAAAGAGTAGTTACATTTATAAGTTACATTACACTTGATTACATGTAGTTACATTTATAAGTTACATTTGGCCCTTTGAGGACAAACATTATCCTGATGTGGCCCTCGGTGAAAATGAGTTTGACACTCTTGATCTATACGTACTTCACTTCTTCACACCTATCCTACACCATCTTCTGTTCATTAGTCGGTGTGGGTCTTGTCCGTGTTTGTCCTGTCTTGTGAAATGTTTTAATCCACTGTGCATTTGTCTGCTGTGTGTTTGAAATGACAGTAGTGACAGCTTCTTTGACGTTGACTTGACTTTGAACGCTCCGTAAACGCCGATAGCACATTCGATGAAAAGAACAGCAAGGACTGTCAGAACGCAGTGATGTTTAAAGCCGTACTTTTTTTTTGTTGTTGAGCTCGTATACGCAGCTATAAAAACCTTATTCCAGAATTCAGAGTCACTAATGCAGAATTTTTTCTAGAAAAATTATTTTATTTTAATTGCACGTAGTTAACTATAAATAAATGAGTTTAATGATTTTAAATCTAGACTTGTTATTTTAGACGTATTCGTTCAGAACTCCAAAAGTCCGTGTTTGTGACATGCACTTTGAGATAAAAAAAAAAAGTCAGAATAAATTAATAAAATATCTAAAAACATTTTAAAGTCAAGTACATATGCTGCAAACTAACGTGTAGTTTTATTATACAAGACAAATTGAGTCCTGCGCGATTCATGACAGGCTTATCTTATTAATTCTGAACCCGGAGATTTTGGGAATAATATGCGTACTTAACCAGGACGCGGACGCTTACTGTACTTACTGTATCATCATCACCGCAGACACGTGGCACTACAGTTACTACCGCACCGAAACTCATTTACAAATCTGGCGCGCGATGAAACGTGAAAGCGCTAATTAATTTCACCCGGTGATAATAACGCGTCTGGTTAGCATGTAGCGCTTAGCGTTAGCATGTAGCGGCGTGTGTTTATAATGGCTGTGACGTTAATGATTAACTCGAGCGGCAGAGACGCTTTCTACTGTTCCCACAGACGTGAACATTCAGCAGATTAATACCGTTTCTATAAAAAAAAAACAAGCATTTTTATAGCCTTGTGTGAACATCCAGTTATACTGCATCCTTAGACAAATTGCTTCACTTGCTATTCTTTCTGTAAGTCGCTTTGGATAAAAGCATCTGCCAAATGACTGTAAAGTAAACAACAATAAAATGTTGATAGGAAAACCAAAAGACTGACAGATTATAGGCGGAGCGACAGGCAGACAATTAGACACAGAAGGATGGGCAAAGAACTGGAAGGATGGAATAGACTGATAGATAGATTGATTAATTGACCTAATGATTGATTGACCTAATGATTATAGATAGATAGATAGATAGATAGATTGATTGATCCTTTCATGGCTCTGTTTGATAAATTATTTTGATTAATTGAAAACAAAGAAAGATTAAAAATGTAGAAGTACAGAGAAAAATGTATGTATGGGTGGATAGATAGATGGATGATTGCATGGACTTTTAGTTTGATTCGATAGTTGGATATATATATATATATGTAAAGATAGATAGAAAGATAGATGAATGGATGATTACTTTTAGTTTCATTTGATATTTGAATGGACCGATAGACAGAGATAGATAGATAACAGATTGATGGACAGACAGGGAGTTAAATAGACGAATGGATGGACAGACAGACAGACAGACAGACAGACAGACGGGTGTACAGTACATAAACAGTCATATAGAGTCATCCTACTATTATTCCTTTTATCTGTCTGTTCATCAGCTTTAGACTTAGACTGGAATTAGACTTGATAAGTGATGTAATGTTTAGAAATGAATAGAATGAAATGAATTTGACATCTGATAATAATCACACTCTCCTCAATGATACTGACTAATACGTTATAAAGTGTCATTATCTCAGAAGCGTTTTCAATCCTGCAGGATGAAAGATGAAGGCGTTGTGTTTGTCCCCGAGTGGAAATAAAGACACGTCTGTGTGTCTGTGCAGCCCGTGTGATGAGCGTCAGGGACGAGCCCTTCTTTCTCTCAGACTGTTTTCATTGTTCCCATGACAACTTCCAGAAAAAAAGGCTTGATGAAAATTCATAGGGCATATTGAGTGTGGCTGTTTCTATAGCAACAGTAAGACAGAAACGGGTTGAGCTTGGGCAAGAGACGGGAGATGTTGCGAGTGTGCGTGTGTGTGTGTGTGTGTGTACGGCAGATGAGGAGAAAAGGGACCGATGCCGTTCCTGAAAACTCGACAGAAGCTACCTGTTCCTCCTTTAAGCCACGCCCCCTCGCTCTCTCTCTCTCTCACACACACACACACACACACACACACACACACACACACTCCCAGCACTCCTCGACTCTCCAGCATTGGTGTCTGGGTGTCTTTGCACCTCCTCCCCCCTTCAGCACGGATTTCCTCTCGGAGAGGGAGTGTGTGTGTGTGTGTGTGTGTAATCAGATGACAAGCGTCGATAATCCCACCATACACCCACTCGCCTCTGCTCACACACACACACACACCGCCCGAGGAAGAGAGGAGGACGAGGCGGGAGCGTCTGGCCGGAGGGGAAGAAGACGACCACGGGAGGAAGAGGGAGGTATGTACGCGTGTGTGTGTGTGTGTGTGTGTGTGTGTGTACCAAAACTGTGTATGGTCCAGAAGAGAGCAGATCCAGGTGAGATGCTGAAAGGATGCGGGTTGAATAAACGCAGAGGACGGATGAGTGTGGCGTGTCCCCTCGTGATGGCGAGATGACATCTGCACACAGCTGAAGTTCTGCTCGGCTTCTGAAGCTCGTTCTCGAGTTCCTTTCCTGCTTTCCACTGGATGAGAAGCCTCGGAGTAATGTTAGTCAGGACACAAACTGCTAGTGTTGTTACTTTGGTGGGCTGTAAAGTTGGTACTACATGGTGTGTAGTGTATATACTAAATGTGTGTTTTGTTTATATATATAGTGATTCAAATTAGAAAGTGATTTTTGTATTATTAATGAGAACAGAAAAAGGAAAGTGAGGGGATGGCAATTTACAAAGTGAGGTGATGTACAAATGTGTGCAAATTGCATAGGCGTTGTATATTGCATACATTTATATAATTTTTTAAACTGATGAACGCATGTACATATGAGTATATTTGTTTGTTTATATGCATATATAATGTAAAATAAATAGGCGTTTAAAAATAGGCAATTATTATGACATATATTAAAAATATTATATATAATAATAAATAGTTCTTGCAATTTTTGTGTACAATTTACAAATTTTACTACTAATATATGGAAATATAATTTTTAAATAATACAGTATTGCAATTGAAATAAACAATATGACTGACTTTGTATACTGTTTTTGTAGAAATACAATTGAATACATTGTTGCTAAAGCTAATGTGTCATAATGGCATTGGTGTGTGTGTGTGTGTGTGTGTTTGTGGTTAGGGTACAGTGAGAGACTATTTTACCGTAGTATGACAGAATAACCTGAACTTAAATATCGACCTGTAAACGTATATACATCTGCGTTAAAGACTGCTGTGTGTATAATCCGGCATCAGTGAGACATTGAATGCGAAATCTTTCATTTTATCGCACAGTTTGGTTTTTAAACCGTCTTTGACTCTTTCAACATTTCTAGCAGTGAAAAGCATAAAGCGGCAGGATTGTTCAGCGGTGACTGTTATTCTCAGTTTCTCCCAAAAATCTGCCCAAGTGGCACGAGTGTGAAGCAAAACACCAGCCGCTCAGACACTCCGGTCTTCCCTCAAAACCAGACTGTCCTTCCCTGACCGCACGGCGAGGAAGAGGACACCTGTGATGAAATGGATTAGGAGCTTCTGAGAGAAGCTGGCAGAACCATGGAGAAGCTAATGGTCTTAAGAGCGAGGTTGGGCTTAGCCGTTTTCAATCTGGTCAGTGACTCGCGGGAGAGAGCGAAACATGCTTCTGGAGGAGATATTCTGATCTTCCTGCACTGCGATGTAACACTGAAGAACCTTCTTGTTATCACCAGCTCTTGAGTCGCACTAACGGAAGCGAGAACTGAATTGGAGGTGAATTGGTACTAAAGTTTGAATGTTCTTCGTGTTCGGTGAGTTGATCCAGACTGAGAAGATGTGTTTGGTTCTTACAGAGTATATGATCTATTATCTATATGAGAATAATAACAGTATATTTTCTTTCTGTAGATTCTTCGCTATGGAGGAAGGAAGGCGCCCGACCTCAGAGATTCATCTGCCAAGCATCAGTTTGGGATCCACAGATCTTGAAACAGATGACGATGACTTTGAACTACCCACCATTTCATTGTCCAAAAGCTCCACAGAAATGGTGAGCGGACCTCCTCAGCGAAGCGAGCTGGCGTGGTACCGACAGAACCTACGCAAGAGCATCAGCAGTTCGGCCTGCACCCAACGGCCGGTTAGTCTGGGTGGACCAGCGACACCGATAAGCATGTGTGAGCATGAGCAGGGAAGTGTGTGTAGTGGAAACAGCACCCCGGATACGGTCATCTGGCACGGAGGAGCTTCGAGAGTCTGGGGAGGCTTGGAAGACTCGCCAAGGAGAACCCCGACACAAGATCTCCTCCTGGGCCAAAATCAGGTTCATAGTGGAGCAAACTGCGTGCCTCATTCTCCTTCCACCGCTAGAGACCCAAGGATGAAGGGTCTGGTGAGCAGGGAGGGATTCTGCCATTGTTGTGGACCTGCTGAGAACCTGAGCGGATGCACCTGCTGCAGAATGACGTGCAGAACTACTCGGAACAACAGCTATGGTTCACCAGGAGCCCATGCGGAGGAACACCCTCCGAGTAACTGTGAAAGCCACCGTATACCCACATGCCATCGGCCGGCCTGTTCGGGTCACGTGATGAACACGACCTGCCTGAGGAACACGTGCAGTGTGGTTCCTTGCCCTGGGCATTTGATGTCACGGCCACCTTGCGCAGGAAGCCCCTGCTTAGGTCAAAGATCTTTACTCCATTCAGGTTTTCTTGGGTTTCCACCACTCGTGTCTTCAGTCAGTGAGACCAGACTTGACAGCCGAAGTGCTGGGCATTGCTGTGGTTCCGAGTTGAGGGAGCAGAACTCTTCCTGCCACAGACTAGACCGGAACGTGCCAACATGCATCAGCCGGACAGTGAAAGACGCCACAACCATGACATCTGATCATAAACTCAAAGATGCCGGTGTGCAGACCATGTGTGATGTACTCGTCTCTCACTTGTTCCCAGAAATTAGTTTAAGAGTAGATCCGACTTCTGACACGTCTCTAACCAAGGAGCGCGTTGGCCACAGGACACCGGTTAAAGAGGTGGAATGGGATGCTGAAGGTATGACCTGGGAGGTGTACGGTGCAGCGGTGGATCCAGAAGAACTCGGCTTGGCTATCCAAAGGCATCTGGAACTCCAGATCAAAGAGACGGCGGCTGCGGCGGCTGCGCAGATGAGCGATTCGGAAACGGTCAGCAGCTTGGCACTGCAGACTGGGCAGCGGAAGAAAAGTGAGGGCATTATAAGATTGCTCCGAAATTCTGCATGCTGTTCCAACTCAAGAACTGTGGAAGACTGAAGGAACCAGCGAGGGTAGGATCTTGAGCCGTGGTGCAAGGCTCCTTATGGCCACTATTGGGTTACATTCAAGTTCTCGATCCAAAGACTTTTGCTACCCTGGGAAAACTGTTAGTAATTTGATCGATTATTAAAGTTAAAACTGAAGAATGTGTTCCACAAAACCTCGCTTGTTCTCAAGAACTTGGCACCAATGAAGTGGTATCGCTAAATCTGCCGTATAAAGTTTACAGATGGTTTCCTCTTCGTGTCTTCACACATGGCCTTCTACCTGATTGTATCACGTTATAATCCTGGTGACCACAATATATTTCAGAGCCTATTCAAGTATGTTGGAGTGTATACTGTATGTTTAGAGTGTTTTCTATTGTTTTTGGTGAAAAGCACAGATTGATGAGCGTTAACATCAATTCAGTAGTATACTCTGCATTTGTCTAAGTGGATTAGCTGCGCAATTTGGTTTCAGAAACATGGATCTAAAAATTGAACCTAGATATCTCCGTTTTAGTTTTCAGTCCTTGAGATGTGATCTAGTTTCACCCCGGAATTCAATGACAATCTTCAACAAAATGCATCACTCTAGCCTTTCAGCTAAAGCATCCGCGTCACTTCTGTTGACGCTAACGCGGCTGATGGAAATGCTAATTAGTCCGTCTACAGTCAGACCCGGTGGGTAGAGTGGGCTCAAGGTCGGAATCGATAATCTGAGCTAAAAATATAGAACCTTTTGAGATTTGTGTGAAAGATAGATTCCAGATTTCATCTCCCACGCGTCTTTGAGATGCAGAGCTAGAATTCCTTTTCCTAATAAACTAACGCACAATGAATTTTAGTGCCAAAATGTGTTAAAAAAATGAAAAATGTCCTCTGTGGTTTTGCATAAACTTGTAATCTACCGAAAGATTCATGCTAGAAATACATTTATCATACGTTTTTTTTTATTTGCGTTTTCTTGTTGCCAAAGCAATCAGATTTTTTTTTTGACCAGAGCATTGTGATTTATCGTAATATCTCTCAATACATTGATACCATAGATGATATGATGTGAATGAGCTTTAAATGGGCTTTCTACGGCAAAAAATTGATCTGATGTGTTTTGATATTGACTAAATCCATCTTGAATTGTTGAAGGGACAATAAAAAGTTTCGTAGACACTGGTCTTGCTTCCCAAATATGTCGTTGTTTCTAATGGATTCTGTAGCCAGGAGCATTTCTCTTTGTTGGCGAGAAACAGAGAAACAGAGCGAATGAATGTGACGTGAGAACGTGTCAGAGGGTCCTGCTAAACCCGCTGAACCGTTCCAGGAGATGCGCCTGGACATTTCCACTGGCTTTCATTGTAACTTAAAGCAAAGGGATGAGTAGGCACATTCCCGCCTATTGACTGTTTCAGTTCCCTTCTGTTTGTTCGTAAAGTCACAGTTTTAGTTGATATCACAGTAAACAGACCATCACACATCTTAACATCTCAGCAAATTCCTGTTGCCATATTGCACAGATCCCACGCCATCTGCTGGTGGAACCAGACAATGCAAGCAAGTTGGCACATCATATGCCGTCTCAAAGCCGTACTTGTTACTTTAGCACAACTAATTTAAAAGATGGTTTGACATTCAGATTTAAAATTCAACCTGGACAGATTTGTAAGTTTGAGTTCTAGAAAACATAACTGTGCCACTCTGATGAGAGTCGCCTAATTTTTAGGCCACTAAATAATCCACATTTAATCATCAGGCCTGACAGAGCATTGATTGGCACGGAAAGGTCATGTGAAGGGCAGCTATTCGACCCATCCAAACATGGCGTGACTATAAGGAGACTATAGCTGGTATATTGTGATCCAGTTGTTTGTGAGTGGCGAGGGATAGGTTGAAAGTGCTGATGGGACTCCCATGATCCCTCGGGGCCAGCTTGTTTCCAAAACTCCCTGGCTACCCCACCAGAACAATCCAGGATTGGGAGGGGGTATTGTCCAAGTGCTTTGTGGTCACTGCGTGGATGTGTAGTGGACAAAGAATAGTCCCAGCACCATGTACAGTATAAATACGTTATCTCCAGAGTGCGGCTCACTGTTTACTGTGGATCATGGAAGTACGGAGCGCTTTCTTTACACTCCTGCTAGTATTGCTGGGTCTGGCACTGGACGGAGCTTCCAGCTACGCATTCAACCCCAGTCGTCTTCAACAGCACAAAGTCCTACACCTGGGTGAGTCCTTCACAACGTTGCGTCTTGATTGGTTGTGCATTTCCTCTTTTTGAGACACAAGATCAAGACGTACGTGGGACTAATTGTCGGTTGCTTTTTCTTAGACTGGCCTAAGGACTGCGGCCTATCTCACTTCAAACCCAACACAGTTGAGCGTATTGTATCTGGCAATGAAGCAAGACCCCATTCCTGGCCATGGCAAGTCTCGCTGCAGGTAACCGCTCTTAAAATGGCACCTCAATGATACGAATCTCAGTGATTTATGGTTTAACTACCCATGCAGGTTCGTCCGAGAGGAAGTAAACATTACGTCCATGTCTGTGGAGGCACTCTGATCCACAAGAACTGGGTCCTTACAGCTGCTCACTGCTTCCAGAAGTACGACACTTTGCAATCTCTCAAGTAGTGTGTTTGATCACGAGTTAAAGTGTACCTTACTTTGTTGTTGCGCAGGGGGAAAGCTGAGGACGCTACTAGCTGGCGTATCGTATTGGGAAAGCATCAACTGAAGAGATCAGAGACCGCTGAGCGCATTATTCCCGTCAAGAGGATCTACAGGCACGAGCACTTCCGCTATCCAGCCCACAGTGAGCTGGATTATGACATCGCACTGGTCAAGGCTGGAACAGACATCCAAACCAGTAACTTCATCCGCTATGCCTGCCTGCCGCGCAAGCAGATCAACCTTAAACCAGGCCACTATTGCTGGGTGACCGGGTGGGGCGATACAAGAGGTACAAGTCCTTGGCCCGTTGACTTGCTTGACCCCATTGGCTCAGATACACAAGCTTTGCCTTTCAAACAAGGTTCTTGTCTAAATCTTAGGTGGAAAAGAGAACGTGTCACTGGCCGAGGCCCTGAACCAAGCTCGACTTCCAATCATCGACTACTTAACCTGCAAACAGAAGAAGTTCTGGGGCGACCGTGTGAGGGACTCCATGATCTGCGCAGGGTTCAGAGACACAGAGGGCACACCCGCCGCTTGCCAGGTGAGGCAACAGCTGTGCATTGGAATGTCGAATTGAGTCCTAAAATCTTCTTTGTCCAGGGTGATTCCGGTGGCCCTTTGTTGTGTCAGGCGGGTCGTGACCGCTGGGAGGTCCATGGCATTGTGAGCTTCGGACCCATTGGATGCACAGTGGAGAACAAGCCCAGCGTCTTCACCCGCACCGCTGCCTACATCCCATGGATCGAGGCCACACGCATCAGGGACTTCTTCTTGCATTGAACTCCCTAGTCCCAGAGTTTCTTGCTCACACCCGGGGGTGCAGGAAGTCCTTTCCTCAGCTTTAGCACCCTCTCCTGTGTGATGTCCTAGGCCGGGGACTTGCTCCTTCAGTTGTGGTCTGTTCGCTGGCAGCTAGTGCACCAACCACCCAAATTGGGGTAGTTGCCCAAGTTACCCTACCCGAGGGAAGCAAGGGTCGTTTCTTTTGCTCTGCATTTGGCTTCGCTGTAGTACATCAACTGCAAAGTTTTTAATTGCTCACTGCTACTCAGACCGCCAGGTCTTCAGCAGCCAAGTGAGAAGACTTTCTGTTAGAGAAATTCCGACCACTTCCTGGCATCTCTGCATTACCCTCACGTCAAACCACACACACTGGCACGCACCGCG
Organism: Paedocypris sp. Pulau Singkep; assembly: GCA_017309775.1. Taxonomy (NCBI): domain Eukaryota; kingdom Metazoa; phylum Chordata; class Actinopteri; order Cypriniformes; genus Paedocypris; species Paedocypris sp. Pulau Singkep. The sequence goes on along the minus strand of MU204446.1, from coordinate 26,043,347 downwards.
TTCTATCTTACGGTGCTTACTCAGCTTAGAGCCTTATTCTCTGCCATCATCCAAAATGGGAAAACCTTCATGATTTCGTATGCAACTCAACCAAAGCTATAGGGGAGGACATATGCTTGTAAGGGTCTTGTTTAATTTGGCTTGACGTTAAGAAGAGGAATGGCATTAGAGCGATGGCAGGGTCAGATAAGATTCAGGACGAGGGTCCGTTGTTCTGCTTGAGAATGAAACTCAACAAGTAACATGTTGCTTCACTCGCTTATCAGCAAATGCATTGTGTGCATTTTGTGAAATCTACGCAAGGTCCCAGTGAGGAAGACTCCGGATTTGAGTCTGTTTACCGTTGGCCTGCTTACAAATAAATCATTTGTAGGAAATCTCTGTTCTGTCTTTTTTAGTCTCTAGAGTAACTGGGATCATTTTATGGTTTGGTCATTTTTATCTCGTTTGTAAAGAAAAGAAAAAATTTGAGACGTTGTTGACAACATTTCCTGTTACATTAATAATAAATCACTGTTTGGGAACAACTTCATCTACATTGCCCAGATCAAATAAAACAATTTGGCAGTGGTTGTTTCATTTTTTTTCTCCAAAGCATTTGTGCAACGGAAAATCAATAATGAAAAAATGTTTTTGTGTGGCTCCAAGTAATTCCATCAGTCTTTAGAGCTGAATTCACCAGAGGTCTTTCTGGAAGACGGGCTGGAATTAAATCGTAATTGAGAGCAGCGAACCATAAGTATTGCATTAAACCAAATGTCAAAGTCTTGAGACGTTTCTAGCACAAAGAGAACTTTGTAGAGTTTAACAACTCACTCGGTGGTCAACACTCAATATTACCGTTTCCTGGGACACTCGATCAGTACAGTTGTGAGTTCGATTCTCAGGAAAATGAAGATCAGCATCTGACTAGTATGTACCGTATTTTTTGGACTATAAGGTGCACTTAAAAATGTAATGTGTAGGAAATAACTCACTGATGGTACTTAATATAATGCGAGAACAAATTTGTGCCTTGTCTAAAAAAAAACGGATGTGTATCTTTATAAACCGAGGTGCTTTGTAGTCCAAATACTACGATACTATGAGTCTTTTAAATAATTGTTCACGTAAATGTAACACAGAAAAAAAGACATTGTTACATTGTTTCTTTATTGACCGCTGAAGAGTCCATGAGGTCATTTCAGAAGCAAAACCCCAAAAACAATCCAAACACAATCAAAAACAGTGGAAAAGACAAGAAAGTATTCGCCATGACTTAAAAAAGAAAAACATTACAGGAAAGCACAAGCAGACATTGCTCATATCCGAGCTCTTCCTTCACACGTGTGATGGTGGTCCGTGGGTTCTTGGAGGAAAATGAGGCCCATCCGAACTTTTGAAACGTTAATGAACCAAAAAGATGCGAATCAGATTGTCCATGTGTCACTGACCCTTAGCGTGAAGGTGGCGCCCCCTTCAGGTGGTCCCAGTTGTTGTACAGCGCATACAGCCCGGACAAGGCCAAGCCTGCGAGACCTCCTCGAGCGACTCCTCTAAGTCCACCTGGAGAGCAAATACAGTCATTTCCTGTCCGAGCGTCCCGTGTGAAGGCCGTGGGTCACTCACTGGTGGATTTAAACAGCATCCCTGTGAGCGTCCCAGCAGCCACCGTGTTGAGATCATCTTCCGCTCCTCTGGCCTTCTCGATGGCCACACCGAACACGCTGTACAGGAGAGCTGTGAGAGCAGAGACAAACCATGAAGAACATCTCCAGCCTGCGGTTGAATCCACTTTAAATGCAATCAGAAGTCAAAATTAAATGAATGAAAATTCAGTTCAACAATGCACTTAGAAAGATTGAAACGGAAAGCTCTAATTGGAAAAGAGATTGAAACAGAAATGTGAAAGATTTGACACTTGGGACACTTTATATCTCATTTTTATGGTCATTTTATCTTCCTGAACACTTTTATCCATTACACTTTCATGGTCACGGTTTATTTTCCTGGACAATTTATCCCCACTTACATCTTTTCTCTTTTATTACACATATTTATTGCATTTCATTTCAACAAGTATTTCAATTTCTACAAGTATTACACTTTCATTCTATTTTTTCTTTTTTGTACATTCTATTGTTCTTTTATTGCATTCAACATATATTGTATTCATATTGCATTTTATGTTATTGTATTGTTTTTGACTGTACGTATTTAGTTTTGAATTGAATTGAAATTTAATTTAGTATGGCTCACGTCGTTTCCAACCAACAGATGGCGCTGTTGATTTGGAAAAAAATGCAGGCGTATAAGAACGTACATGTGTAATTGGAATACAAAAGCATGCGTATGAGAGTAACACTGCATTAAAATTTCAAAAATACTGGTCAAGAACTTTTATTGTATTTTTTAATTTTAATCTAAATATTTTGAACAAAAAAAAAACCCACAATATGTCCATTTTTATAAATGACATCCTTACCCACAGATCCCAGTGTGTTTGCCAACGAGGCTCCGTGACGTGTGACCATGTTCAATATCCTGAAAAAAATATCAGTGTCAAACCAGACATTTAGTATGTGTACTGTATATTTCTATCTTTATATATACGTATTTCCTCATCAGCGTGTTTTTGTATAAAAGTTAGTTTGGTAAAGGAACCCTTAACGTTTAGTATGACAAACACAAAGGTCTTCTGAATTAGCTACGGGAAAAAAATCCTAAATTTTATTCATCCACAATTGAGCTAAAAACGCATTCCGGTTTGTTCACACACTTACTGTACGTTTCTGGGTTTGGACCACGGCATGTCTCTGGTTTCTTTCAGGCCCATCCGAAGCCCGTTCAGCGTTCCAAGAGCAGCACCTGCTCCAAAACACAACATTTGATCAGAATGGAACGATATTTCTGATTCGCTATCAGACAGTATAATTTACAACATTCACAAAAGCAACACAAAACATCTCATTCGCTTTTGATTTGCCTGGCTGCACAGAACCTGCCAATCAGCATCAGTGGGAGGAGCTAACACTCTGATTAGGAATACAGCTTCCGTGCCACATTATGATCTAATTCTTTTATATTTTGGAACATCACTCCACACTCGCCTGTAATGCAGCAGCCCCCGATGGTGAAGAAGGCCAGCTCGAAGCGGCCACGGGTTTTATTCGCCCCGGTGGGCAAGATGAACTCATCTGTGTCCTGAAACCCAATAAGAACAAAGATTTGGTCTTGCCATTTCACCAAGAATTGAAACGCCTTCTAATATGCCTTCTATATACTAAAATGCAATTCTGAACTCAAATCAACTCAAGAAATCCCTGCTTAGAACATTTGGACAATCAGACAGTAGATAAATAAAGTCTAGACTGAGAACCTAGACTAAATTGTTCATTAAATTATGTGTCAAACAGAGAGATCTTATCAGTATTAATGCTGAGATATAGGAACACACAAACTACAGATCCCATGATGCAGTGCTTCAGCTGCCTTGGCTTGCAAAAATCACGATTTCATATTTCGTAACATTTACGTAAAATGTTCATACTCTGTATTTAGGAAGAGTAGCAAGTTCCTCTCTAAAGAACAGCTGACTGTAACTATAATAACACGCACACAAGCACTTGAATAGTCGATTCTGGTTAATCAGAATAAAATCCAAAAAAAGTGGTTGGTTTGATTAAACCAGACTGTAGACAAGTCATGGAACATTCCGTACATTCCGAGTCGATCTGATTGGTTGATGACTACTGATGGACACACTACTTCCTGCCTTCTGTATCATACTTTGTACATACTGTACTTTTGCCTTCTGCGTTTTGTTATATTGTATATTGCATTTTGTTATATTTAGACATACTGTATTGTATTTATATTCTCTTTCTTTTTTACATTGTCCTGAAACACAATGACAATGAAGGCATTTTATTCTACTCTATCCTTTTCAAGTCTATTGAGTTAGTTCTGTGCTACTGGTTGGTTGGTTGGTTAGCAGTGGTGTAAAGTACTTGAGTAAATGGACTTTGTTACTTGAGTATTTTTGGGCTACTGGCTCTACGTGACTACATTTTTTTATTTAGCATATGTACACAACTGCTTTTGAATGCATACTTAAGTTGCATCTTTTTCTACCTAAACTTCTTTGGCGGACGATGTGACATCGCCATCTGCAGGAAGCTGAAGGTACTGGATGTTATTTATCAGCTAAATCACATGAAGGTTGCTGTTTTTTGCACATTTGACTTTGACTGACTTTTTTGTTCTTATCTATTTTGTCCGGCCATTTTGAAACTGGTGCTGAACTCCACTTCTAAACTAGGAAACAAAATCTTATACATTAAGAGCTAGTTGTTTTTCACGTTTCTTCGTCTTTTCTGAGGCTAAATTTTACATTTAAATCTTTTTTATTTTTCAAAATTTGGTGGCTTACGACTTTTACTCAAGTCTTTTTAGAATTGGTGACTGGAAATACAGTAACCTTTACAGTAAGGTGTCCGTGCTTTTACTCAAGTACTGTTCTAGTTGGTCAAGTTAGATCTGTGCCGTTACTGTGACTATAAAAGCGCTTTATCCTGTAACTGAACTCACCTGTACTAGGAAGCGGGGGTCGACGTTGAGGTAGGGCGAGAGGGGGCTCATTCCCGTCACTAAACAACACAAAACAAACATGTTTCTCGCGGGATCTGGTGAAATTAATAAATAAGCAGATGAGGTAAATAAACTTACGCGGCACTCCGGCCAGCTCCGTGTTTGAATACTCCGCGCCTCCTCCGCCGAAAAGAGCCCCGAGTCCCCCTTTAAAGCCCCCGGACCCCGGCGGACTGTTGTCCATGGTTTCGATAGAAATACCGTAAAAGCGTCCGGATGATCGCGAACTTTAGCTCAGGCTACGATAACCAGCGTTTCTACTTATCAACAATATCCTAGTGTAAATCGACCGTGTATCACTATTGTAAGCTTCATATTAATACGGACGATCGAATTGTCAAATTGCTGTGATCGGAGAAAATGTGGCAATAAATATCAGACGCGTTTTATCAGGGTCCCACTGACCTCCACATGTCGGCCTGCCGTAAAGCGAAACGACAGGTCTTACGACACACTGTCGCAAAACCCGTCGAACCATTACGACAATTATAACGTGCATTTTAAAGCGTTTAAATGCTACGAAATGTGGTGTTTGTGATATCATGCAGATTACAAGACTGGGTAAATCAGTGACCTGAAATGGAGAATGTTAGTTAGTTTTACGATATTTTTGCGACAACAGGGCTGTCTGGCTTATCAAAAACTCAAAAGGAAGCACTTTTTTCACCGTCTAAAATTTATATTCACGTTCAAAATCTTGATAAAATATTAGCTTTCCCATGTAAATGTTTCATTTCTTGATAAAGACACCTTTTGGAGTTTCTAAACTAGTGTCACCACCCCATCCAACGACAGAGATGTTTTTAATAAAATCATAAGACTGTTTTTTAATGCATCTATCGTAAAAGCGAAATCTATTAACGAATTTACCAGCAAAATTATTAATGACAAAAAGGCATTTTATTCGAAAACTGAAAACGGTCAACTACCACAAGCGTCCACTAGGTGGCGCAAAAATACAAGATGCTCGCGGAGCTCTACTATTCATGAGTTGATTGTTTTATTATTTTATTTATAAACGTCTCTCTAGTAATTTGACTTGATGTTTTCGACCTGTGTTGTCCAGACTTTATATTACCAATTTAAATTTTTTTTGTCAATCATGTGTCTAGGTCTACTTTTCAGTTTGTTTGTTTGTTTGTTTGTTTGTTTATTCCCTCATGACATAAAGGCATCATGGTTTACACAAACGGTCCCTTTGCGCTGGAATCATTGTCCGATCCTTCCCGATCCCGTGTGATCTCAGTGGAATCTGAGGAAGCTGAGGCAGAATTCCATCACTCCGGCTGTTTGTTGTTTCTCTTTCTTTTCCCGCCCTTGAGGTGGAGCAGTGGCGTTTGCCATTGTTGTCGCTCCGTGAGCTCAGACTTCCTGGCATCCACACTAAATTACCCCGGGCTTTCTGTGGGAGCAGAAATGGCTCACTGTTCCCCAACAAAAAGACCATTGACGGCGAGTGGAAGGCCTCCTATAGACCCACAGCCCGAATAGAGAACGCCACGATTTGGAACGCGGATGCCCTGGGAAGTGGCATGAATGAACTTCCCTGAATATATTTTCGCCACACTTGTGTTTTAGCAGTTTGTGTGGATGGTGTGTGTGCTAGAGCTGCACGATTAATCGTTAAAAGATCGCTAGCCCTTCGCGATCTTTATTCAGCATTTATACGATTCTGCCGAACTCTCTGATCTACGACCAGCGGTTTCTGTGCGCATTGAGCGAAACTCGCGATTATTTAAATACTGTATTTTAAAAGAAATACAACCTTGCATTACATCGGTCTATTTTGGGTCGCCTCTTGATGACGCCAGACGCACGTGACGGACACCTGCGCGGTCACGCCCGCTAATTACCTGCGCTATAGACAGTGTATGTGCGTCTACTCGAGTTTAAAAAAAAACAAACAGGGAGAAAACAAAACGGTAAACTAAGTCTGCTATCTACTCCTACATTTTACTACCTGAAAAAAGGATTTTATTCTGAAGTAAACCACACACAGCAAACATCTACAGTTGACGACAAATGTATTAGCCCCGCCTACAAAATAGTAATTGTTTGAAAAGGATTTTAAAAGTGCTTTTAAACAGAGCTAATAATTTTGTACTCAACTGTACATACTGTTCCTTGGAATGTTTATTCCATTTATTTCAATTTAAGTAATATGTGTTGTTATTATAATGCTGTTTGACAACCTGATTTTCAGGGTTGAATATTGAAAATAATAAAATTGCCGAAAAGAATCGTGATCTTTATTCTAAGCAAACAAATCATGATTCTCATTTTAACCAGAATCGTGCAGCTCTAGTGCCAAAGTGGCAGCAGAAGTCGTCAGGCGTGTAGGAAAGGCCCAGTTGCCATGCCTGTGTGAAAGCCGAGCAAAGCCTCTGGTGGTCCTGAGCGAGGGGCTTTAGAGAAGGTTCAGACGTGGACACGCTAAAGAAACGACAAACAAAGCTGACAGATTCATGCGCTCATCGCCGCCAGCACAGCTCCTTTATCGATGGGTGAAAAGTTTAGAGGAACACGTGACCTTGTTCAAGGTCATGCAGAAATAACCCGAGGAACGTTCAGAATTACAGCGCGTGAAAACATCAGCTCATTCTTGAGACCGATACAAAGTTCGAATATTCCAGATACCGTATTGCATTAAACAGTAATTTAATGTAACAGTGGAACAGTAAAAAAAATGTTCCTATCCCGCACTTTGCACATTAAACAAAATGTTCTGGCCACCTCGAGAAATAGAAACGGATAGTTATATCCATCTTAAAATTGACAAGTTTATTTAAACTATCCTACTAAAATAAATTGAAGAATATAAAGAATAAAGTTGAATGAAGGTTAAACCTTTTCAACTAAAGTTTATAAATGATATTATATATATATATATATATATATATATATATATATATATATATATATATATATATATATACGTATATATTATGGATTTTTTCGTTTGTTTCTTTTTTTCTTCATTTGGACTTCTGGTACAAGCAGCGGCTTTTACTCTGATTGGCTGGTGATAATGTGATTGGCAGCTCAGTGACCAGGACGTGTGGGAGGAGTTCTGTGAGTGTACAACATGCCATTCACCGATTTTTTTAATATTAGTGTACAATAAACTGTGAAAAAAAAAAGTTTCAGACGAAAACGTGAAGATTGCAAGCATAAAAAATTAAAAGACAAATGCAAATGTGAAGCATTTTACATTTTATATTGTTGGCACTAATCTGATTCCATAAATAATTACTGTCATTACACAAGTCGACTGCTAAGAAAGCAAAATGTGTATTCTTTACGTGAATGCGCATTGTGTGAGGTAGGAAATTCTCCCAGGTAGGAAAAAAATCACAGGTCACGGCCTTTTACGCTGTTGAACACAACACTGTGGATTACTGTCCCGGCCTGTGATTGGTGGGCCATGGAGTGAGTCTCCGCCTTCGAGATGCTGTGATTGGCTTCAGCTCCACGTGACCCAGAAATGGAAAATGTAGTTGAAAATGAACAGAGGGATGAAGCTTTTGTGGAAAAAAAAAAACGTGTGGAGGCGTTGTGGGGGTCTGGGACCGAGCCGGACCCCCGGGAGCCACCAGGAAGGGCGCTGGAGAAGAGGAACGGGACCGGGGACGCTCGGATTTATGGCTCGACGTCTTCTCGACATTGTAAAAGCAGTTCCTGTGCATCTTTACTTAGACGTCCCGATGCCACCCGAATCATCTGTAGTGTCATCCTGTTTAATTTAGCATCGCCACACATCACACGCTATGAATAGACGAGGTAAACAGCGATGGCTTCCTCTCCTCCACAAACACGGGCTCTAGAAAGGGTTTGTGAACAGAGGCGAGAGGAAGCGTTCCTGAAGATTTGTTCTGAAAACACTCCCCACCCTCCACATCCTCCATCTGGACACGTCTGCGGACCCTCATTGTTGGAGATCAAGTGCGGTTCCTTTCCTAGAAGATTCATTCAGCTTCTCTCGGCTCCACTGGGACCACAGCAACTGTTGTGTTCGGGTCAAACTGACTCCTTTCAAAGTATAAAGATGTTGGAAAATAATTTTTTTTTTTACTTTGAAACTTCTTCTTGGCTTTTTTTTGGTGTAATCATCATATTAAAAATGTAATGATTTTGTTCACATGTTTGTAACACCACACTACATATTTATATTGACCCGTAATTGACTCGTAAAATGTAAAATAAAATACTTAAAAGTATTTTTTCACTTTGAAACTTCTGCTTGTCTCAGTTAGTGTAATCTACATATAAACAAAAAATGGTTCAGCTGACATATTTGTAACGCCTGCTACATGTCTTTGTTACAAAAATAAAGTTCAATTTGATAATTTGGACAAAATGGACACTAAAAATAGTCAGAAAGATCAAACACTATTTGTTTCTTTGCAACAATGAGACATAAAACACCACTGACACACACACAGTGACCAGGTAAAGGGCCCAACACAAAATGTTTTCATGGGGCCTGAAACTGCTAGCATTGTTCTGTATTTATAGAGAAATGTGTATAAAATTAAAATATTTAGCGTTTTGTGCACTTAGAGATTTATATTAAAACAATATATAAACAAATATTTTAATGTTATTTATATTTGTATTACATTGGTTTTTTTTTTATATTTCTTCTTAAAGCATGTAAACAGTTTAATAATTTATTGGCAAAATATATTGGCCAATTTGTGGTCTATATATATTTATATTTAAGTTAATAAATAAAGTTTAACTAATTAATTTGTTTTTTAAAAACCGTTATTAATGTAGTCATTTTATGTAAATCAAGTTCATGAAAAAAAAAGCTGCTGGGTATTTTTATTCTGGTCAGGACAGAAAGTTCTTGGTTTGTTTATGGACATAAAGGTCGTGAAGGTCACTGAAGCCTCCAAAGCGGAATTGTGTGTGTGTGTGTGTGTGTGTGTGTGAATATCATTCCATTATAATTCTAATAACAGAAAGTAATTTTTTTCTGATTTAAAGTGTTCATAGAAATACTTCATTTAAATCAGAAGTAAAAAGGAATATGAGGCGCAGTGATGAGTTGAAGTGATGTAAGGTAATATTTATATATTGGCTTTTACATGTGTTTTAGTTCATCAAACAGGGAAGGAAATATACCAAAAAGAAAAAATAATTTGCTTTTATAAGTTCCTGAGTTTATTATAGTTTATACGTTTTCTGGAAAAAGTGCTTCTCGGTAAGCTTTTAAAATAATGTAATGCTTTCTAAAAATCCAAATGCAAAAATTACTTACAATTTCCGAATTTCTTTTCCTAAATCAGTTTGAACCTTTTGATGGTCAAACCAAACTTACCTTGAGACGTTCATAACGCTCGTGCGAAACGTTTGTTGACACTAGCACAAAATGCTATAAATCTAAAATATATATTTAAAAATATAACTAATAAAAAAGAAAATGGGAAATTTTAATAGAAAACTTTTTTTTTCGTATTTGGCTGTTCCGGTGATGAAGTCTGCATGTCCTTCTCGAGCTTGCGTGGGTTTCCTCCGGGTTTCCAATTTCTCCCACAGTTTAAAAACATGCAGGAAAATTTGCCAAAAGGTGTGAATGCAAATCTGTGTGTCCTGCTCTGTGATTGGTCAGTCGCCAATCCAGGGTGTGTCCCACCTCTAGGACAAAAGATTCTGAGATTTAATCCAGCTCCCACAGACCCAGAAATAAAAAAAGTGATCTAGAAAAAGGACGTATTTTTGTTCAACAAACATATTTTTGAATGTATTTGTTCGATGTATTTTGAATGATTCTCTGCAATTTTGAAACGTTTCAGGTCAGGAAAGTGTCACCGTGGATCAGATCTGACAATCTTCACTGAATATACAGATCATTATTGCTTGTTGTCCTAATTATGATTCAGAAAAAAACAAAAACATGAAAAATTATTTTAAAGAGAAAAACTTCAAAAACGAAGCGTCAAAAAAGTTTGGAACATTAATCGGATCAACATCTAAGAACTTTGAGAAAACTAACCTCAACACAGTTTGTGATTAACCAATGTCAACTCAAACATAATAATGGTTTCTTTTTAGAATATTAATAAAATAATCACAGCTCACCGAAAAATTCTTGGAATAATTCTGCACAATTAAATAACAAATCCGCTAATGGAATAAACCACGAGAAAGTCTCTTTTCAGGAGTGTGACGGTCACCGTGAGAAGTGTGTGTGTGTGTGTGTGTGTGTGTGTGTGTCACGGCTCTCGGAGTGTTTTGGGTGAACTGGGATTTAAACAAAAGACACTCCAGGAGCAAAGATGGCGTCTTTGGGGATTGTAAAGGAGTGGGAATAACTTTATCAGCAGAGCACAGACCGTCAGAACAACACGTGGATGTCTCAGCATCGTGAAAGCGCTTTCACAACTTCACAAGGTCATTTCGATAACACCAGTCTGCCACTTTAGAAGCTACCTGGCACCTGTATGTTTTTAACCTCAAGTGACCTTGTGAACTCAAGTGACCTCCTTGAACTTGAGTGACCCCTAGAATGCATAAGATGGAAATCCCAATTACTGCAGAGTGAAAATGAAATGAAAGAGAAAGGGAGAAGAGCGGAACCGGACCAGAACCGTATTAGTAGGTGAAGTGTCTTACGGCACGAAGCGTCAGAGAGAGAAAGAGCCACAAAGTTAGTGCTTTTTAAACGGATTTTAATCACCTGCTATTGCTTCTCAGTACAGAGTTTAGTCCAGCATAATTCAGTCAGTCAAACACTCTTAATCTCACACCGTTGGGAAAGACCCAAAGCAGACAAAAAGAAATTATTGATAAGGTTATTATATAGAAATCATCAAACGTTAGTACAATAGGCAAGAAAAGATTAATCAAATTATATACGACTAAATGGTTAAAAGCTTCTTACATTGTTCACCAAAGGCACATCGGGAGAAAACAAACCAGAGATCCATCAGAATAACGTTCGGCTTTTTGATAAAGAAAAAAAAAAACTGACTCGATTTACTGTGTAGAATCAGGAGGCAAAATACAAATCTCAGAAGAGCGTCTTCCTTTCGTTGTGTTTGTAATAAGGCATACTGTTCATATCTGGAAATGTGATTTAATGTTATTTCTCAAATACAAAATCCCATATAAAAATACATTATAAAATGTTACAGTGGTTATAAATACGGCATGTTTTCCAACACGGGGAGCGTTTGTGTTTCCAAAAAAGAATCCCAAGAAAAAAAAAACGTTTCAATGTGAAGTTGCAGTTCATTGGCATATACAACACACACACGCACACACGCACAGACGTCGTGACACAATGAAACGTAATACTGCGTGAAAAAACACCACCAAACATCTCCAGTTCCTGTTAAACGTCCGTCCGCTAGGTTAACGTTCAAATCCCGTTACATGATGCTCAGAAAACGAACAGAAAACACTAATTAAAAAATAAAATAAAACGAAAATCCAGTTATTCTAACCAAACACAAAGAGTAAAATGAATAAGTTGGTTCCAAATACCGAACCAAAAATTAGTTCAAAACGGCCACTTGAACCCGCACCAGTGCTTTTAACTGGAAGACGAACTGGAGGAAACCCTAATTTGCATAGGAAAACATGAAGAAATGGCTGATAAACGGTAGAAACCTCTGAAACACCTGATGGTTTGACGTTCCCCTGGAATCTTCCGGTGAAACAAGGCACTTGTTGTCTAGACCTTTTATAAAAAGACGTTTTGGTCTCTGAAGTTACCAACTTGGGGGATGAATCATACAAAAAAAGGAAAAAAGCAGTGAAAAATATACTTGAGCACTTGGGTTCGGCCTTCAACTTTAAACTCGAGAACATCAGTCGATATTGCTTATGGGTGCAGAGGGCCCGTGTCACCTGACCTCGGTCTGAGGAGGGGGCGTGTCCTGGGCGGCGTTAAGCGAATTAAAGCTGGGCTCGCCATCAGAGAGCCAGAGAACTGGTCAGCAGGCAGGCAATGGTCAGGTCGTCATTGGGTGAAGAGTTCAGGGGTCATTGGTTAGTTGCCGGTGGCGGCTGAGTGGTTAGAGGAGGAAGAGGGGAGACAGACAGAGGGGAAACGAAAGGACACAAAAGAAAAAAAAGATAGAGGAGATTAGTCTCAGCTAGTGACGCTCGGATGACAATATGACATTGCTAACCACAGCTACGGCTCTACGCAGGTTTCCCTCCGGAACCTTCTCTCCCGGGTGAAGAGGGTTAGAGAAGCAGAATCGGTTTTTAGAGTCAATACTAGTGCTGTCAAAGTTAACGAGTTAACGCACTTGATTCATTTTAAGCGCCCAATCGCGTCAATTTTTTTAACTTTCGGTTTGGCAACGTGCAATGAATATAATCAAGAGAGAAACACTAAGCTCAGGTGAAGCTCATTAAGAGCCTCTGCTCAAAATCATTGAGATCAGGTGTTGGCACTTTGGCGCTAAGTGACACTGACCTAGTTTTCCCCTCTCAGAGAGAAACACAGACACAGTTCATTTTCAACTGCAAATAACTTTGTTCAAAAAGCCGAAGCTTTAGATTCATACGGATTAGATAAACAGAGTACACTGTATTTACTTACACTTATTTTTAAAAACAGACATTCTAAGCTTTATGTAGACATATGTTTTATGTTAGAGTAATAGGTATTTAATAAGTTACAGTTCATTTTCAGCTGACTAAGAGAGGGCAAAACGTCTTAGTTTTATTATTATTTTTACAACTTCCTAAACCTAATTTGTTTTAGGTTAAGAGTGTAAACTTTCAGTTGATGTGTAACACTTATATCTAAGACCAAAATTGACTGTTTTTGTGTGTTTTATCGTGGAAAAAAGTGTGACTCGACCTCGGAGGGTTAAAAAACAAAGACAATACATTGCAAATTGAACAAAAATGATACTAAATTATTTTACAGTATTTAAACAAGTGTTTATTTAGTGTTGAGTTTACATTTAATTACATATTACACACCTCAATATCCAATATTACAAGCTTCAGTCTTTCAATTGTGATTAATTGCGATTAATTTGGTCAGGGAAGTGCGATTAACTAGTTAAATTAATCGTTTGACAGCACTAGTCAATACAAATGAAACTAGCAGCAGCTAACAGTCAGGAGCAGTCGGAGAGAAACCTGGAGGATCTGAATGAAGAGACGCAATCGGAGGAAGCGTCTGACTGCTATTAAGCATTAGCGTGCTGGTCGACGCCCGGGCGTGGCACGAGCGAGCTGCTAGTGATGACATGAGTTACGCGGAGGTGACGGAGAGGACGGCTAAGACACTTCGGCACAATACACGCTTCCTTTTCATGACTTTTATTGCTTTTTGAAATTGGACTATTTACAAAAAAAAAAAAGAATACAAATAAAATACACAATGCTAATAAAACAGTAGCAGGTCGGCGGCGATTTCAAGCGGCCGCGTAACACACAAGAGACAATTAGACAAATCCTATTAAGACTGGATCCTAAACTCTGCAGAATACATTCCCTATTCATGTACAAACACAACACTGCGTGAACCACACTTTCCACAAAATAGAAGCTAACTAACAAACAAACGGAACAAAAAAAAAAAAAAAATGGAATCTCTTTCCAGTTGAACGGAGCGTGTGTGAGCGCGTCCCGCTTTAATAAACGTCTGAACAGCTTGAGGTTTTGCCGATTCACCGTGCTCGAGCTGGTGAGCTTTAAATATTCAGTGCAAAATAGTTGTGCCATTTTTGTTCTATGAGAACTGAAGTCTTAAATGAGGGGTTCCGCTCAACAGAGGCCTTTACAAAACACGGACGGTTTAACTCTTCCTCAAAAGTGAAAAATGTTTTGTAAAACTGCGCAAGAAACAATCGCACGAAACGCAACTTGTGTACGAGACAAACAAAACGAGAAAAATAAAAAGCGCACACGACACCAAAAATGTGCACGCGCGCACAATGAGAAACAAACGCACACGCACTGGACACGCTTAGTGCACGAGAGAAACACACGCACACACTCATGCACGAGCGAAACAAATGCACGTGCACACGACTCGTGCGGCGAAATAAAAATGTAACGCGTGAGGAGATCAAACAGGAGAAAAACGCGAGAAACAAGTAAAACAAACGCACGCGCAACATCCATCTTTTGTAAAAAAAAAAAAAAAAAACAACCTGCGCACGTCAAAAAACGCACAAGAGACACGGGAAAATGTTGATGTTTTGTAAAGGTCTCCGAAAGCACTTTTTTTCAACGTTCTGCGAACTGAAGACGTGAACCCATCAATTAAGACACGCCCCTCATAACGGTCCGGTCGGTCTCTGAGTGACGCCGACAAAGCCATTCCGACCCAATTATGAATCCAGAAGGTCTTGAATTCAGACTTTGAGCGGATGCCAGACGAGGCAGACTTGACTTCTTGTGCAATTTCACAATGGTTACGCATTAAAGGGTCAGTTTTATTGACTATTAAAGGTCGTGTAATGGCTTCAGTGGATCAGTAGACTCTCACAGGTTTTATAGGTACAGATTTGGCTCGTTACTGTACTAAGAACTTCAATAAGTTTCATTACAGGCTTTAACACGCTGTAATTCCCTTAATTCCAGTTGTTTTCCAAGTAAGTTACAGGTTGAATATTGGCATGAATGTGGCTAAATAACTCAAGCAATAAAAAAAGACTATTCTTTATCTATATATTAACACTATAAATATGGAAATAAAACCGGTGACAGTACAAGCACTTAATATATGTTTTATAAAATAGCATTTTAATCACAGGTGATGATTTCAAGATGTTTACGCACCAAACCTGAACCAATACAAGTACAAACGCTACTTTTTATTCCAATAAATATACTTTAGCTTATATCCATCTTAAGAAAACTGGGTTTCATGTTTGACAGAGGAAAAAGTATATTTTGCTGCTTTTTTAAACGTAATAATTCAGATAAATCTCGGGAAGTTGTTCCCATCGTCCTAAGCCTGAACTGAAAAATGTCCGTTACGAGCTGCCGGATCAATATTTAACTGTAAATATGAGAGAGATTACGACATGCCGATGTATGTAGGAGTTGAGCTCCGTCACCCTTCATTGACCGCGAGGCCGAAGCCGGAACTTTCTCCGTGTGACGGAGCGATGGACGCCGTGTGTGTAAGTGCTTCAGAGAGCTTTAATCTAGAGCAATGTATAGCGCTTTATTAAATTAATCACGCGGAAATCTGCAATGTGACCTTTTGACCTTTAGATTTGATTTGTGTTCATTCACGATCAAACCACTGATCAATGATCCTGCAATGCGACATTAGGAGTAAAAGACGCGGTTAGTATGAAAACATCTCACCCGAGTTTTATACTGTATCTCATACTGTAACAACACAAGCCGTCAAACTAACCCTTGCCAACACATTTTTTAGAACTAGTTCAAAACACAAGTTTGCTGATGACACTACAGTATTATTGCATTTCACAGTAGTGCTACATGCGCGGATTTAGTAATACCTTGATTATTAATTTGATTTGGCGTCTACATTTCCATATGCAAATTTAGATTCTTGATAATAATCCACAATTTGTTACTGAATAAATTGCCCGGCTGATCTGCTACAGTGCGTATTTAAATGAAATGCTATTTTTTTTAAAATAATTGTTCACAAGGAATAAATGATTTCAACTAAAAGTTTGCTTTTGTTTTAATACACCATTAAACTGTGATAAATAATATATATAATAGTTTTATTTTCTATTCTAACAATAATAAAAATAATAATTTATTACAATAATTTTAAAAAAGTAATTGAAAAATCCAGTGTTAAATAGTTCTACGTAAATATCAATTGACATATATATAATATATATATATATAAAGAATGTCAAATGATATTTAGGTATAACTATATATATTTAAAATTATATATTTTGCTTTTGCATATGCTTTTGCACACACGCATATCAATATATTGAAATTGTATTAATGAAACAATAGTTAAATATATAACAAATAACATAAATGTTTATGTTTTATCATTTACATGTTTTTGAAAATTACGAAACTCTTGTGCTTTTTTGTGATGTGCCTGGTTCTACAAAGTAGCCTGTGTGTGTGTATCAAAAAATATCAAAATTATGTGTGTATGTGTACACAAACGTGTACATATATAAACCCACATAATGCCAGTTCTGGATGAACGCCTCTATAGTGGTGGCCCAATCACGTCGCTCTGTTTTTCTGGAGTGAAGTGCAATAACAAGGTGGTGTTATCAGCAGACTGTTGAAATGCACACACACACACACACGCACACACACACACAGCTTGAACAGTGGAGCTAAACTAACCTCGTTCTGCGGTCACTACCCTTTGGTAAGGATGGACGCGCATATCCTGCCTTCGTACTTTAGTAGTCACCGCACCTGCTCAGAGCGCAACATCGCCAACAAAGCAAGAGTTAGCAGATTATATTCATCACAACACAGGACACATCACACGTCACACGCCACGCTCTCACGTCGATAATACTGATCACGCGCTAAATCTCTAAAAGGCAGTCGGAGGGAAAGACGTCGGACTGGACTACACGAGAGAGGAATGCTGAGAGACGCCGCGGCTGAATAGTTAAGGCCTCTGTAAACACCAGCAGGTTTTATCTGCAGTCTGTTGTGTCCTACTGGCAGTTTCTCCATTCCTAGGTTGAAGAAACTGCGTGATATCTTTTGTCTTTTTGTTCCAGGGCGGCTGCAAAGCAAAGCATGTTTAGCAGTGGTAAGGCTCTGAGCTCTACTAGCCTTTAGTCGGGAAAGCCATACCTGAGGACGAGACAGAACGCTGACGTTAGCCAATGGAAGCACAGCGCGCAGATATTTGATTATTCCCACTTTGTTTCATAATTAATAGATCATTGATTACCTGTTAATGCATAAATAGTGTTTTTAATTTAGATTTTTATTTCATTGTACAACTATTTGGCTTTGTTTATTTGCTATGTTTATACATTTATTCGGCCACACAACATTTTTATTAACATAATAATAAAAATATGTATGTATGTATGTATGCATATAAATATACACACACACACACACACACACACACACACACACACACACACACACATATATGTACAGTATATGTGAATATCCACACTGTATATACTGTATATGTATAAATTAACATGATAATAAAAATATGTATGTATATATGTTTATTTATTCATTATATACAGTATTATGTAAATATATCTACACTGTATATACTGTATATGTAAACGTGTATAAATTATACATAAGAATGTTTCTGCCGCACAAGTAATGTTGTTATTCTGACTCCGCCCCTCACCTAAAATAATATTACATGCCATTTTCTATTTTTCATTTGTTTTTGATCTTTACACTTTAATACTGGGAGAATTGTTAATATAATATTGCATTATATTCAGAATTTTTTTTCCCAGAATTTTTTTTTTAGCTCTGTTGAGCTTTTAATTGAGCCACATCATTCAATTTAGCCACATTTGTAAGCAATATAATTGACTTTGAAATGTATTACACATGAACAATTATTCTTATTCTTATGTTTCTTATAATGCTTTCACTTTTTACGTATAGTAGTCTATTTTAGTTATTTGTCTATTTTAGTCTAATCTAATTAGTACATATCTATACTGTTTACACATATTAAATATATTATTATAGACGTATATCACACTTATATTTATATACTTATAATCATACTTATAAACACATTATCTGCTAAGAATAATGCGCATTGATTGCTGTGATGGTGTAACTGGTCTCTCACCTAAAACACCGCTGGAGTCGATGGGGTACTCGAGGATGGAGGGGGCCAGGGTGTAGGGGTAGTCATAGGGTGCATAGATGATGCCCGTCTCGGGGGTCTGCGGCACCAGGGTGGGGTGAGGTGCGCCCGCGGGCATGAGGGCGGAGGTCTGGATCTGTCGGAGGAGGGGCATGAGGGTGGGCGTGGCCGGCGCCGGGGCTCGCAGGGGCGTGCTGGTCATCACTGGGGTGGGTCCGGTGATCATGCGGGGGGCTTGTGCGGTGGCCAGGGAGAAGGCTAAGGCTGCTGATGAAAGCAGTTACACACACGGAGGGGAGGAAGTTACGCCACCAGTAGTAACACAAGAACACATACGTCATGATGGAACACAAGTTCATCTGGATTGCGATATTGTGTCGTCGTATTTTTACACAATTGTTTTTGCGATGCTTTTGGGCAGGAGAAAAATATGTACGTGATTAAATGTGTGTGTTACGCGTGTGTAGCTGGAGCCGCAATGAACTAATTATTTCTCATTTATAACCAACTAGTTGCTACTTTTAGGTTAAGTACGTACTCAGAAAGTAACAGTTTGGGAAATTTCACTAGTACATACCACTAAATGCTACTATAAATTAAGCAGTACGTGTTAGTTCTAAACTTAAATAACTATGAATGGCACCTATTTGCTAATTACAACCAATTGCTACTTTAATATTAAGCGAGTGTTCAAAACACAATGAAGGAGTGAATCACATCTAATTACCAATTACAACAAGATACTCATTTAAAGTTAAGCAGATGTTCAAAACTCAAAAAATAAAATACATCTAGTTACAAATTACAACTTGTTTGCTACTTTAAAGTTAAGCAGGTGTTTTAAATCTCATTATGTACTAATTACATCTAGTTACCATTCACAAGTGGTTGATACAATAACGTTAAGCACGTGCCATGTTAAGTCAAAACATTATGAACTACTGAATACATCTAGTTACTAATTACAACTAGCTGCTGTCCGAAAGTTTAGCAGATGTTCAAAACCTCTTTAAGAACTAATTATATCTAGTAAACAACCACAAGTGGTTCATACTTAAAAAGTTAAGCATATGTTGAAAACATTATGAACTACTAAATACATCTAGTAACTAATTACAACTAGTTATTGCACTGTATCACAAGTAACTAGTATCACCACTGCACCGTCCACTTCTATCTGGCTACTGGACACTTTAACTTTAACTGGTCACTTTTACAAACACGTTCTGGATCACCGAGTCACTTTTTAGACACCGTAACTGGACACTTTAAACTTTTCTGGAGTGACTTTTTGCACATTTTTTTTGTACTTTACTCACTTCTGCGTTATTCAATTGTATTTTTTTTTTTATTTTTGAATTTTTTATTTTTTTTTTATTATTTCCTCCTTTACAAATTTTGCTGCATCTCCCCCATCCCAATGTTTAAAAGCTGGAACAATCTAAAACACATTTCACTACATGTTGTACCACGCTTAAATTTGAATTTGAAAATATTTAAAACATTAAGAACTACTGAATACATCAAGTTACTAATTAGACCAGGTTGCTGCTCTAAAGTTAAGATGTTCAAAACCTAGTCATCTAGTGATAACATCTATTTACTAACTATTTACTAACTAGCTGCTAGGTTGACGTTCCCCTCGAGCTCAGCAGCAGTAAACGCGTGGTTAATGAAGACTCTTACGTGACTTGATGTTGGCGTCCCGGTAGGTTCCGTTGAGGATGGCGAGCTCCATCAGCTGCATCTTCTTCAGGCTGTCCTCGCCCTCCGCCTGCTCACACACACACACACACACACAGAAAGACGTCAGGGTTTCGCACTACAGTCTTGAGAAAGCGAGTCTAAGGTTTCAGGCTTACTAACAGCTCGAGTTTGTCGCCGTCCAAACAAGAGGTTAAAGACACAGATTGCGTTACCGGGATCAACACGCCTCTCGTCTGATAGTTTCAACCACGACTCGGAGACGCCGGACAAGCAGCGTCGAGTCAAAATGAGCGGCTGAAAAGTGCAAATCCATTATAAAGGTTGATTTTCGATTTTCCACTGCGGTCTTGATGTATTTGCGGAATATTTGTATTTCTACCCATTTTTTATGCTTATTTGACTGTTTTTTTTCATGTGTGTGTGTAAATTCAGCTGTTTCTGACTTTGAGTAAGCTCTACATTTTCACTTTTAATTAAACCGAAACGATCCTATTTAAGTAAACTGAACTTTTTTAGAAGCTATATGTTGGTTTGTCTCCAGCGCTGTGGCTTCTCCAAGACAGAAGTGGGAATTCTGACCCCCAATGGGCCTTAAACCCGGTTGCGTGGAGGTGGCTTTGCTTTCTCAGGCAGGTTTGACTAAGACAAACTCAACAGTGGTAAGTTTAACTTTAAGCCGAGGGGCTTCCTGGAGCAAACACAGCCAAACTTTATTAACAGCTTATTCTCAAGTCCAAATCTCATTGCAGGCAAAGGGCACAACTGTCAATCACAGATCAGTGCGTCTCACACAGTTACTATAGCAACACCACAGGAAGCCCCCCCCCCCACCGTAACTTACACTCTTAGTGTAAAATAATGTGAAAAATGTGAAAAGCGCCTTACAAATGCTCAGAATATGAACTTGAACTCTTTACCGCTAACTTACTCTCCCTCTCTCTCTCTCTACCTCTAACTTACTCTCCCTCTCTCTCTCTACCTACCTTTAACTTACTCTCCCTCTCTCTCTCTCTCTACCTCTAACTTACTCTCCCTCTCTCTCTCTCT
>MU204446.1:25965990-26008174 GCA_017309775.1 Paedocypris sp. Pulau Singkep | reverse complement strand
TAATATATTTATATTTATTTCAGTAGCATATTCTTCTTTGCATTTGTTTTGTCTTTTGATACCGATTAAAGCGCGACGATTCCGATTGCCCCCTAGCGGTGGAAAAAAAATCCACAAAATAGCCGCTTTTTTCTATAAGCCGCATGGTTCAAAACCTAGGAAAAAAGTAGCGGCTTATAGTCCGGAAAATACGGTAATAGATTAATTTTACAGTATCTGTACTTGTACCCAAGTGTAGTTTTCAGCTACTGGTTACACCACGAGCACTTTAGCACAAACGCTGCTCGCTGATTCCCAGAGTTTGCATCCGATCCCGGACAGGTTTCATCTGATCGTGTGTTCTCATTGACAAAACCAGCAGTCAAGTCGACCAACATGAGACTAATCCACACATTGGTTCACACTGCTACAATCCGATTACGCTCGCACATTACGCCTCTTTTATGTGACACTGAATTTGTGTAATTGCCGACTTTACGCGGAGTGTTGAAAGGGATTAAACGGTCAGTCACAACTCAAACGCCGCGGCTTAAAATTCCTCAAGATTCTACAATTACTGACCCATTTAGGACAATTATACAATCCTGAGAATGACCGGCACTAAAAAGTAAAAGAGCTAAAGTAATATAGTAAATTGTAAAGATACAGCAGTTAAGTAATAAAACAGAGTAATATAGTTAAAGCGATAGAGTACAGTACTAGAGTCAGAGTAATCGAGTAAAGTGATATAGTAAAGTGTAAATATACAGTAATGAAGTTTAGTGATAGTTACAGTAACTGAGTAATAGTTAAAGCGATAGAGCACAGTAATAGAGTTACAGTAATAGATTTACAGTAATCGAGTAGTGTAAATATACAGTAATGATGTATAGTGATATAATTACAGTAACAGAGTAATATAGTTAAAGCGATAGAGTACAGTAAGAGTTCAAGTTTTTAGTCAAGTGATATAGTAAAGTCTAAAAATACAGTACTGAAGTTTAGTGATAGTTACAGTAAAACAGTAATATAGTTAAAGCGATAGAGTACAGTAATAGAGCTAACGTAATTGAGTGAAGTAATTTAGTAAAGTATAAAAGTTAACAAAATAGAGTATAATGATGCGGTTCAAAGTCATGAAGGAAAGTGATAGTTAAATATACTTTTATTATATTTAAAGCCTCATTTTGAGCACTTCAATAAAGGATATTAATAATACTATACAGCAATAACAAGGACAACAGCAAGAGTAACACTAATAGTATAGTAAAAGTAACATTTAGTTTTGGACTGTGCAACACTTTCAAAATACAAATCTAAACTACTATTAAAAAATCTCTGATGAACCGAAACATTTACAAAAGCCAAAAAGCATAATCCCCCACAACGCTCTGTCTGGTATTAGCGCCGCTTCAGCTTTATTAAACCCGGGCATTATAGAGAAGCGTTCCTACACACACACACACACACACCACCATCAGTTTACCCGAGTGTGTGAGAGACAGTAAACAAACACACAGTGTAATCAGAGTCTGGCCGGCTAATGCTACAGTATGATACAGTGCGTCTGGAATGGCAGCGCACAACGACATCACAGGGACATAAATATCACCTCCATAACACCCGCAAATCTCCGACACGCACAACAGAGACGCGGCTCTTGCTAATGACACGGTGTCATGTGTCGGCCCCACACCAGTTATTAAGGTCACGGGCCGAGTTCCTCTCCGCATCTACGTTTTTTGGAGCCTTTTGATACTCTAGAGTAGAGCTGCACGATTCGGGATAAAATGAGAATCACAATTATTTTGCTTAGAATAAAGATCACAATTCTTTTCACGATTGTGTTTGGATATTTTATTATTTTCATTATTCAACCCTGAAAATCAGGTTGTCAAACAGCAATATAATAACAACACATATTACTTATAATACTTTAAATTTTAAATAAATGGAATAAAACACAATGTAATCTAAAAGTAATGTTGTAAAGAAAAAGATGTCACCATTAAAGTACCTTTTCAAACAATGATTATTTTGTAGGCGGGGCTAATGATTTAGAAGATCACGAAGGGGTAGAATCGAAATCGCAATCTTTTAAAGATGAATCGTGCAGCTGTACTTTAGAGCTGTAGACGTGCAGAAGTGATGGAACAAACTGGTCAGAAGATCCCTCGGCGGTTTGGAATGTTCCGGACTCAGGCGCTTCTTCACCCAATCACTGTTGTGCACAGTAGGTGGAGCTGTAGAAGCCACACCCACAGTGATGTGAAGAACAACAGAGTGTTTAACCCTCCTATTATGTCCGGGTCAATTTAACCTGTCTTCAAATTTTCAAATAATAAAAAAAAAATTGTTACACAAATATTTTTTCACTTTTAACATTCTCCTGCTAGGCTTATTTAGTGTAATCAATCATCATACTGATTCATGTTTGTAACACCACGCTACATGTTTATGTTACAAAGATACTGTACGTGTCAAATTGACCAGAGTTAAAAGTAAAAAAAATAAAATTCTTAAAAGTATTTTGACCTTTGAAAGTTCTTCTGCTTGCCTTAGTTAGTGTAATCTACAAATAAACAAAAAATGGCTCAGTTGACATATTTTTGAATTGTTGTTACAAAGATAATGTTCGGGTCAGTTTGACCCTTCAGACAAAATGGAAGTTAAAAAGAGTCAAATACTAAATGAAAAACGTTTTGTTTTTTTGCAACAATGAGACATAATACACCGCTGTCACACACACATACACACTGTTTTGGTGAACTTTTGGGTTTCTTATATTCATAATAAAAGGCCCGAGTCAAATTGACCCGCGCACATTATTAATGTTCCTCTGAAACGAACACAACAGGAGGGTCAAGTGCTGGTCACCACGAGAAGCTGCGGCGATGACACGTCTGCGCGACATTACCACCGCACCGCCACATGCTATTAATAAAACTGGGAACATCACAACAGGAAGACGGGAAAGCAGGAACGGTTATATTAAGGCTTCGGATCAGGTCGACAAAAATACACGTGTCGTTTATTTGACATGTCAGGGCTAGTAAAACCATTTGTTGGATAAATCCGTTTGATTGGCCAGTGATGCGCTGAATCTATAGTGTGGACGTCAGTTTGGACATACTGAGCCAATCAGAGCATCAGGATGGCTGGCGATAAAGCACTTTTTGAACAGTTCTGATTGGCCGATCTACGTCAAAAGTGACGTTACACAAACACACAAAGACGTTTGTCAGAAAACCCAAGAGACAAAAAGCAATTGTGAGACAATTTTGTTCAATGTAAAAGATAAACTAAATAGCACAAATAGGGACTGCAGTGAAACTTTACACAAGAGAATTATACAAAATAGTCGCTATGATATAATAACGACTTTCGAGAAACTATGTCGTAATGTTGATTTAGCAAGAGGATGTGACTAGTTCTTTCAGTGACTCAAACTCGCAAAAAATAACAAATTTTTTCCCGGGTCTTTTTTTTCATTTCTGAATGATTCAGCAAAATGAACGAATCTCTGCCCGAGTCACTTAGTTCATCTAGTACAGTGTAAAAATATAGTGAAGTGTAAAATACAGTAATGAAGTGATATCGTTACAGTAACAAAGTATTATAGTTAAAGTGATATAGTACAGTAATTGTGTTAAAGAAATGAAGTAATAGTAAAGAGTAAAAATACAGTATATAGTATAGTAAATAAAGTATAGTGACAATGTTACAGTAGCAGAGAGGTATAGTTAAAGTGAAAGAGTACAGTAATTGTGTTAAATGGTGTAGAGTAATAAAGTAAAGTGTAAAAATATAGTAAAGGTTTAGTGACATTATTACAGTAACAAGGTAATATAGTTAAAGTGATAGAGTACTGTAATAGAGTTAAAGTAATGGAGTAAAGTAATATAGTAAAGCATAAAACTTAAAGTAACAGATTATAGTGGCACAGTTAAAGTAATGAGGTGTAGTGATATACATATTAAAAGTGATGGAAGAGTATTAGTTGAAGTAAAACAGTAGTTAAATAAGTTTACCCGAAGAGTAAGTTGAAGTAAAGGAGAAAAGTAAAACATTTCGCAAAAATAATCATAGTGAAACACAGTGAGTTACATTAAGTAACATTTTACAATACAGTAATATTGTTAAAGTGCAGTATAGTACAGTAAAATTGTTGAAGTAATATGATACGAGTCCTATTGTTCATTTCATAATAATTCAGCAAAAGAAACAAATCTCTGCTCAAGTCAATTAGTTCATCTGAAATGACTCGGCTGGAGGTTTGTGCACTTGTGTCATAAAAATGATCCAAACATCAACCATTACAACAGACTCAATGTGGCAAACATTCTTGTGGCTTGAACAGTATTTGGGACAAATTTCGGCCAAAACTAAACGTCTTAACTAAACTAAACTAAACTAAAGATTTCAAAACGACTTTCAGCCGAAGCCGAAAAAGAGCAATTCTGGTTGAGTTTCAGCAACAAGGTCGAGATTCCGTCTCTCTCAATGTGAAAGATAAATGTGTTTGCGTTCCACGGCAAACCGTCTCACTAAACACAGCCAGCTCCTCTACAACACTAACGCTGGGAACAGAAACACATTATTGGGGAATCTGGTGAAGACACGGTGAAGAGGACCATCTGTGGCCGTGTGGGAGAGAGGAGACACTGAGACACAGAGGAAACGTGATAAAGGAAAGCATCAACAAAAAAAAACGATAAGAGCTTGAGGGCAAAGTAGAAGTTGACCACAGGTGGCGAATCCATCTGGACACGTGGTGATGCCAGGAGATCCAGCAGAGAGTAGACAACCGATGCTTCCTTCGCCATATTCCCACATCCACGACCACGGTGTAGACTGAAGTCGACTGGAAGAGACTTCCGAATAGTCCCATTGTTCCCGTGTAAACGCATCTCACATTCGTTTATAGCGAGAAAATTGACGTTTCTTGCGAGAAATCGTGTTTTAACGCCACCGTGTCCATTCGCCTTGAATGCTGGTTTGTTCTTTGCTTCCTGAATGAATCATTCAATTCTTCTAATTACAATATGACAATGTGAAGCTAAAACGCCATCCAGCTGCATCAAAGCGCCTTAAATCAATCAGGTTCGTAGTGTTGATTTTTTTCGTAGTGTCTTCCGAAGAAGACATTTTTTGATTGTCGTTTGACGGCAAACGTGTCTGAGATAAATGAATCTTTGATATAATCAAAGCGCCTCAATCCTAACAACATCACCACGGCGGGAAATGCCTTTTTCCACAATCATCACACTATTATTTCCTCAATTTTAGCGTGAACGTGACACTGAGCGTCGGATTTGATATTGCTGACATTTAGGAATCTGATTGGATTAGAGAAACGGTGTCTAGATCCAGGTAAGCTTTTCATAACGTGAACATTTCTCACACACAAGCGATTCGGACTGAATTTGGCGTCTTATTTGGAGACAATACTGACCATAATGGTCACATTATTTCAGTTAATCGCTTAATCCATGGACCTTGATTGAACTCAAGTGCCTTCAAGGTCATCGCACACATCACAAACTTGAATAAAAACAACTAAGTGAACTAAGTGACTTGAGCAGAGATTCGTTCATT
The DNA here is from genome assembly GCA_017309775.1 of Paedocypris sp. Pulau Singkep. Classification (NCBI taxonomy): domain Eukaryota; kingdom Metazoa; phylum Chordata; class Actinopteri; order Cypriniformes; genus Paedocypris; species Paedocypris sp. Pulau Singkep. Next base: position 26,002,597 of record MU204446.1, on the reverse strand, counting down.
TTGCTGAATCGGTCGGAAATGAACAAAAAGGCTCGGGAAAAGATTCGTCCTTTTTTTGCGAGTTTGAAGCCCATTCAGGATTCGAACCTCTGACCTTCAGGTTGCAAGTCTAACTCTTAAACCACTAGTAAAGAGTCTTCATAGAGATACTATCATTAAAGCTGGCAATATATCAAATATTTTTTATAATAACAAAGTCGACCTAAAAAAAATGTGACTTGTTTATATTGAATAATTTAACTGTTTGACTTACAAACTACATATGTACTGGAAAGAATGTCCTGGCAGCATTTCTGTCCGTTATCTGCTAATTTCATCCGTCAAAAAAGTTTTGCCGTAGCTGGATCATCAGAGCTGGCAACAGTAACAATGGGATCGAATTCAACAAAATAAATACACATGACGTTACAATGTAACTCATGCAATAACAGTCACTTTCGATAAAAGCTTTAAAGCCTGTTTTAAAAAAAAAAGAGAAAGAAAATGTAGATTTTAACTGCTTAGAATTCATCAACATTTTCTTTCTTTGTAGCGTTAGAAAATATCTTTAGTGTTTATTCAATCATTTATTTTTCAGATATTTTATTTATGATAATTAGTAAAGTGAGCAGAGAACCGTTTTATTTTTTAAATTTTTAACGGTGACTAATTCTTCTTTCGCCAGGCAAAAGAACATCAATTCGGATCAATACTTGTCAACTAGTCAATACGCCTTAATGTTGTCATGAAAATTAAGATAACCTAAATAAAAACAACATTTAACAAGCAGTTTATAATTAAAAAAACGATCATCCCTCGAGCGGACAGAGGCCTCCAGAAGATCAGATCAAATAGTTCTTACATTTCTAATCTATAACTCTAACAACTTTAATCACCTGGTATAAAACAGACTTTATTCTTGGAAGGGTTCCACTCAAACGTGGAGAACGTGCCGCTTGTGTTATCAGTTCTCAGGCTGATTGCGGAGCTGAAATAGCAGCAGGAAGTGATAGTGGTGGCCATCGCTGACGGGCCGTCGTGACAGAACGATGCTGATTGCGTTGAGAGGAAAATTGTGCGGTGGTCTCGAGACCACAAGAAGGTGAGCTGACAGTTACAGGCGAGATAAGTGTGGAGACTAAAGCGCGAGACTGATGAGATCACGCAGACAAGACACTTGACATTTATCAAAAGAATAAAAGGGGAGGGTCCCATACAAACCCGAAGACGGTGGTCCGACCCTGTAACTATCACACGGTTATTTAAATTCTCTCAACTTCTTTTCCTTAAACGAAATGTACATTCCATCCGTGACAGAAACCAGATCACATTCTAATCTAGGATTTGAAATCACTTCTCTGACTCAAAGAGCTTTTATTTTGTAAAATCAGTAGAACTGATGCTTGCAACATCACAGGGGAGAGGTTCGAATCCCAAAAATGCATCTACTAAATGCTTTTTGAAAATTACTATCCTAGAATAAAACTTGTTGAACTTTAAACTTGTTGAAAACGTTTACATTTTTACAGTTTCGTAGCTTTATATACCGAGCAGCTTTCAGGCATTCTGTGCATTCTCAGCTGCAATTCCGATATTCTGTGTTCGCCAATGGTGGCAAAATAAAAAAAAAACAAAACTGTTCTTTAGTGTTTGCTTGAACACACACAAACAAAAAGTGAAACGTAAAACATCCCTTGTCAACTCCGTCTGACAGAGCTAATAGCTAAATTAGTAAAAAATGTACATTGTTTCTAATATATTTAAATGTGTACATTTATTATTTAAATAATTTACCACTTTACTAAATTAGTTAATTTAACGTAACAAAAAAAATCTACAGAGAATGAATTATCCTCACTTTGTGGGCGCTATGACTCCTCCCCTTCATCGTTACTTTTCAGTAACCCACGGCAACTGTGTAGAAGCCCCTCCCATGTATCCTGATTGGCAGGTTTTGTGATCATGCATTTGTGTTCAGCTTAGCTCTCTTTCTAAATACCATTTACGTTTTGCCACACGTCTATCGTAAACGTAATGTCAACATGCTAAAACGATACGGATTTTGTCTAGAGTATCTTTGCATATTTGTATAGAAAATGAAATACTGCCTGACTCTGAAAGAAACGGGTTTCTTTTATCTAAAATGCATCTTGAAAACGGTGTTGCTCGCAGAATTTGGTCCCACACAGAAAACTGGTTATGACGGATTCTTGCCGCGCATTTACAATTCTCATTTATCAGCCGCCCTTTCCAGGAACAGGAGATCTGCCGTCCTGCCGGCGTGAGCTTGATCTATGGCCGGATCTCGTGGGCTTTTCGGTCTGTGTCACAGGATCCGGCTAAAGAGGTAATGGCTTAATGTGCTGAAAATCAAAGAGCGCGTCACATGCGGCGTGACAGGAAAAGGTCACAAATTTTGGGAGCCGTCCATGAAACTCCTGTAGTGGAGCGATGGAGTCTGGGGAAGAACCGTGGAGCGTTCAACACCTCCAACAGCCATGACAGACTCATGGAGGAATCATGTGATCTCGCTTCCATTCAGCTCACGGTCACATGACGCGGGCGAGTCAGAACGCCGTCTTTTCCTCGCTCATGTGCCAGACTATGTTTGGAAAGTGTGACCTGAACTTTGCAGCTCGAGCACGGAGACTAAAACACGAGGACGCGTAGAGGTCAACACATCGACATTGGTGTCTATTGGTTCTTCAAACTTTATGTCTTTTAACAATCTCAGCTTTTTTAAACTCTTCAAGGGATTTTAGATTTTCTCGCACATTTTCAGATTTAAAATTTTGCCACACTTCAAAAATGTGGCTAAAATAATTCAAATTTTGTCCAGAGTTCCGTTGCATATTTGTATGGAAAATTAAACACTGTCTGAATTGAAAAGAAACACGTTGCTTTTATCTAAAATATATCTTGAAAACAGTTTTGCTTGCAGACTTTGGTTTCACAAACCTGCTTCAATTCATTTCAGGTCCTTATTTTTACACAGATATCAGTGTTTTGTACCGTATTAGACCTCCCCCCCCCCCCCCACAAATCATTATTTAAGCTATCACTGTAAAGGCCAAAACCGCAAAAATTCAAATAAAAATGCTGCAATTTAACGACACACGACAAAACACACAAGAACCTGCTGAAAAAACGAGTCAAACATACAAGAGTTGCTTATATAAATAACATATAAGCCAAAAAGTACAATTATTATTTCAATACGTATCTTCTTTTTAAGCATCTACAAGGTCCTGCAGATTCACACCGGAACCTTTTTATCAAGAAGTGAAACTTGTTTCTGCGTTTCAGCTGATCTGGAAACAAAAAGACCAGGCGAAGCTAAATCTGCTCCACACAGAGGAACTGAAAAGGTTAAGCTCGGTGAAGTTATTTATGAGCCACATTCTTCCACACGACATGATGAATCTGAAGAGATCCGGTCCACACGGAACCAGAACCAGTCCGGTCTAATATTAATAATACAAGGAAAACATTAAATCACAGCAGCACCTCGGCGAAGAGGGATTATATCACATCATCTGTGATTTAAAAAGCTAATTTTAAAAAGGAATTAATTTACGCTCTCATGTAGATTCTCTAAACGTTCAGCTTAAATGATTCAGTTTGGATTGGAGATTCACGCACAGAAGTTTGCTGGAGGACATCAGCTCCGTATAAGTGAAAATGATGCGCTCCAAACATCTTCCTGTCGTCATTTCAGATTTCAAATGTCGGAAATTCCACATTTAGAAATTGCAGAGGGATTTATTTCCCACGCTTTTGGACTGCTATTTAGACAAAGCTACATGTTCGGTCCAACACAGTAAATATTTTAACCATTCATCGGGAGATTGATTCACTCGTGACCAAAAGAAGACTCGAATCTCCGTTCCGTCAGAAGAGTCGGTTCAAAAGATCCGAGTCATTTGGAAGTTTTTAACCGGACGTCTTGTGGCTAAAATTGAAATGCAACGCTGTTTGATTAACACGCATTGATTAAATCGTCACAAAATTTAAACGAATACAAGGCGATGTTTAGTCCTACCTTCATCCAAGAGCCGTTCGAGGTGGTTGAAAATGCCGCAAAAGTTCGGGAGGCTGCTCATCAGTTTCTTGTCGTTCATGAGTTGCATGAGGTAATCAGGACTGGGTTTGGGCTTCTCTTTCGTTTCCATTTCCCCGACCATGTTTAATATGTCAAACTCGAAAACGGCGTTAAGGTAAAACGCGAAAATAAACGTGAAGGCTCGCGGGCTCCTCTATAAGCGTTTTTAACTTTCTTGTTCTCGCTTTTCAAACACAACGTCGCCGCTTCGAATCGCGCACGAACATTCGTCAAAAACCCTTCGCGAAACTTCTCACAAGCCCGTTATTCGCCTGCCGTGGAAAGACTCCGCAAACTCCCGCATGCCCGCCGTGATTTACGCGACGCCCGTATATTCCCACGGAGAATGTTTGCGCGCGTGCCTGCCGCCTTTCCTATCCAGGATGCTTCTAGACGCTCGAGCGCGCAATGACGGGTGTAAACGGGCGCAGTTGTCTCCCGAGTTGCGCCTGATGTTCAGTGGCGTTTCTCTTCTCTCCCAAATCGGTGTGTCACGTGACCGCGGGCAACATCGCCGTCACATGGGAGGAGAAACGCGCGCGCGCACGAGCGATAACCCCGTCAAAGGCACGTGCAAACTTTTCGTTTTAGAAAGAGTTAGAACACAATCGTTCACTGTTTATATTTGTGTAGTTTTTAGACGTTAGTTATACCGGTTACTTATAGGTGGTTTTTATCATAGTATGGCAAACTTGTGATTCATTTAGTAACCGTGGCGGACATCATCACGTCTCTAAAAACACAAGGACACGATCAAATAAGGTTTGCAAAGTGGTAAAAGCTTACACAAATGATTTTGTGGTGGGACAGTGATGTAATGTGAGCTAACGTGTAAATCGAACAAGTTTAGCTCGTTATAAATGTTTACAATTTTGCCGATTTAATACATATTCATAGATTATTTCAGATTTCTGGCTCAATATGGGCTCAATTTGCCACATTGAACCATACTTGTTTATATGTCAAAACGTGTTGAATTGTTCATTCATTTCTTTATTTCTTTATTATTTTTTATTTTATTAAGTAACATACACCATTTAACAATAATCATTCATGTGTAATAATTCACGGCAAAATATGCTAAAATGTTTTCGTAATATTCAGGTGTTTTGTGTCTGTGAACTTGTCCATAACTTTCTCTTATGGACCACATACGAGTCTGAAAAAAAAACTGTTTACAGTAACACACACACACACACACACACACACACACACACACACACTAACCACAAATCAGTGGCATGAGGAAACGAGTCAACCTTTTTTTTTTTCTTTTTGCATTCCAGGTCTAAATATGTAAACACGATAGCGTTATCTTGCCGTTCTCAGGTCTTTTAAATCCAGGTCTACACTTTCCATGCGCTCGGTGTGTTTCATACCAACAGGCGAAGCGAGAGAACGAGAAGATTTCCTCCGTTCCTCCCACAGTGGTGAAGTGGGCTGCATTCTTATGTAGAGTAGTTCACTACGGCGAGTGTGAGGCCGGCTGAAGGGAGTCCGTCTGCTGGTCTGGGATCCGAATTTGGGATTTCATGGTGCAATAATCACCGCAGAAAAATCTCGTGTTTCCAATCATCTGTTGAATCCGTTTGCTCCACTAGCGTCCCGTTATATTCACTATAGGGAGCTTCGCGTGCTAATTTGCCAGGCCGTGGAGATGAAAGTGAGGATGGTATTAGTCCGGGCATCAAGGGATTGGAATGCAGGGCTATTTAGCATGGGAGTCAGACAATCCCCAGGGCCTCCCATCGCCACAGCACAAGCGCTAAACAAATAGAGAAGTAATTAACAGAGCGGCGAGAGAACAGGCCGTTTCATTACCGCCGCGTCTTCTGATGGAGGAAACCGCCGCTCCAAAAGCCAACGAGATGTTTCCACAAAAGAACACTCCAACATCTCAGAGGCAACGTGTACCGCTGTCATCTGAATGGATTTTGTTTCTGACGGAGAGCGACAGAATTCCAGAAAAGTGGTTGTTTTGTCCGCTTAAATCAGGGGTGGGTTTTACGTAACATTTTAAAAAGCGGAACCGTAAACACAAAATGTACGTTGCCGAATTGTACTGGTATGTTTTTAACATTTATTTTTACATTGTCAGTCTGATCAGATGAATCTTCACAATTTGGTTTGAAACATTTTTTCGTTTTAGAGTTTTTTGACCGTTTCATTTTTTTTTCGTATGGACTTCTGGCACTAGCTTCACGTGGGGGCGGCCCTTACTCTGATTGGCTGGTGAAAATGTGATTGACAGCTGCTGGACCAGGTCCCTTTGTCAAATGTTAGAACCCAATGTGGCCCGTGAATCAAAAAGTTTGCCCACCCCTGGCCTAAATTGTGTCTTTTAGCTGAGTCTTGTTTGAAAGATTCCAGACTTTTTTTTTTTTTACTTTTTTTTTCTTCGTGTTTTGGCATAGTACGCTTTTATGAAAAGCAAAAAGATAAAAACGTTCTGAAACTCAAGTTCGCGTCCCACTCAAGGTCGTTCTCTGCTTTTTCACTGTGCTTGCGTGTGTTTCCTCCAGGTGTCCAGGTGTGTTTTTCCCAGTCCAAAATAATCCAATTCTGATAAATTGTTCATAGGTGTGAGTAAGAGAGAAAGTGTGTGTCCTGCTCTGTGATTGGCTGGAAATACGAGCTGGGTCTCTCCTTCGGGCCCAGAGTTGCTAGGAATGGCTCCAGCTCCTCGTGACCCAGAAATGAAAATGTGATTTGGAAAAGTGAACGATTGATGGAATTGAATCTCAAATTCCAACTCATTGTTCAGTCAATGATTAGACTTTGTAATGGTGACACTAGTCGTACACTTTACAAAACACCTGTTATTACAACATGTAACTACACATGAACTGTTCTTACACACAATGATTAAAAGACTGAAAAAAATAGGACATCTGTTACAGTGTGAGGACATTTGAGAAGACGACAATATGTAGAGTTTACACAGAATGTACACAAGTTAAAACTTGTTTTGGTTTTTTAAACAAAGTGCAAATTTCACGTACGTTTAGCTAGTATCTGCTAATGTGCTACTGTATAACTATTTTGTTTAATAATAATGATTGAAATGGAAAAATTAATTAAATACAGGCAAGCTGAGCATCGAGACAATCAGTGTCTTGGCACTATGGACACACACACACACACACATACACAAACCAGTGTGCATTCACACACAAATGCATACACAAACACACACATATACACATGCATACCTAAATGTAAACACATTCACACACACACACTTATATATATATATAGTTTGGGATTAGTCGTGTACAGACGCGGCGTAACAAAAGAAGGTGACACCTGTGCGCGTCTGTTATTCTCACCCGAGACAAAGCAACTGTAAACACGCAGGGATTTTCCGCACCTGTCGCTTTCATGTGCAGACAGACAGTCGTCCGTCTCCCTCTCCATGAAAACACACGGTAAAGTTCTGTTTCTGCACATGCGATTAGTTTAATAAAAAATACATTTTTGAGCATCAGGAGATCGCAGAGGTGTAAAGAGTACCAGACAGCCATACTTGAGTAAAAGTACAGATACTTACTGTTAAAAATACTCCATTACAAGTCACAAGTCACCAATTTGAGACTCGAGTCCAAATAGCAAAGTATCCAATTTTAAAAGAACTCAAGTATTAAGAAGTATTTTATTCGTACTCAATATAGGCCAAAAATAAAGAAATGTGAAAACAAACTATTGTTTTCTAATACAGAAACAGAATTTAACCTCAATGTTTGAAAAATGGTAGAACAAAGTAGATAAAAAGAACAAATATGTCTCAATCACTCAAATTTGCAACCTTTTAAAAAAAAAAAAGTATAATGTAAAAAACAGAATGTATAATTTCAGAGACTCATTTATTCACGTTGAACACAAAAAATTAGGTCGAAAATATAGTCATGTCACAGTTGTGTTTGCCATGTTAATATTCGTAACATTATGCTCACAAATACCACTGTATAGTCAGGGAAGATCTGTATAGATCTGTATAGAGCTTGACCAAAAAATCACTTTAACATTAAATAGATGTGTTTCACCAAATCTGACGGTGAATTTTAAAAAGCACTTATTTTTGTTGTCTGCGGTAAACAAAGCTGACGCTGCATCTTTTAAGAGACGTTGTATTTTCGGTATAAATCGATTTTGGCTTGTCGCGCACAATCACAATGTAACGAGTAACAATAAGTGTCCGTTCAAATGTAGTGGAGTGAAAAGTACATTTACTCAATCAGAAATGCAGTGGAGTAGAGAGTAAAAGTTTCTTATATTTTTGATACTCAGTGCAAGTGCGAAGTAGCCAAAAACATACTAAAGAAAAGTAACAAAGTACATTTACTCAAGTACCTTACAACCCTGGGAGATCGGCGAGACAAGAGGAGGAGCTTATATTGTGTTTTGTGATGTCATCTCGTAGTTCACATACCACAGCAAAACCAGCAGGAGTTAAACACACAAGTGTGCTGGGCTTGGGGGGTCCGGTCTGGGGGGGTCAGCGGAAAGGTCAGAGGTCATCGGGTCATCATCTCTGCGTTTGTATGTGCAATTTGATCCAAATGTCGCAACATGTCATGAAAAAACGGAACCAATCACAGGGAAACTGTTTTACTCGCCATGGAATGTAATATATAAGGAATGTATTAATAATGTAGATGAAACGAAGTGAGCGGGATTCGCGGACCTCCTGCTGACATTAGATCTCTCCAGATCTGTTTAAATCTATATTTAGGCTTCATTTTATATTAATCCGAGAGAGGTGAACACTGTGTTAGATACTGTATGTGCGGCAAGTAGAACTCGGAAATGTGTATTTTAGCGTAAAATCATTCAAATATTTAAATGACCATGAATTATCCAACTACGCAGGAAAAACGGTTGAGTAATTTTTCCAGAGTTATTTTTGTTTCCTATGTAATATAATAATGCCTTCCCACAAGGAACAAAAATGTTGTTTTTGTTGTAAATACATGTTTTTAAGTAGATCTTTATGTTTATTGTGAAAAGGGAAATCTACCTTTTGTGAGATGTACAGCTAACCTAATTGCGTTGCTGGTGCTTTTGCTTTAGATGTGTGAAATGAGTGTGAGTTGAGTGTATATAAAGTGCTTAAAAAAGTAAAAAAGGATGCTTGTGAAAGACAAATACAGTATGAGATCATTTTGCTGTAAGTGCTTCTTTCAGGAAAAAGCATGAATAGAATAACTCCTGATAGAGTAAAACAGTAAGTCAAATTGGGCCGGTTCTAAACAAAAACCTAAAAGAGCAGTAGAGTTGGTTTTAAAAAATACAGATAAAAGTAAAGAAGTCACGGAGTAATTTCTTTACACTACATTGAGTAAAAGTAACTCCGGAAAAATGACTCTCTTTAAGGAGTATTTTTACTCTGTTTTTATGGGACCAACCGTTATCCGACAAAGAGTTAGATGTTCTTCAAATTGAGTAAATTTTACTATGGGAAATGAACAGTGTGTTTCTGCATCACTGTGAATTGTTTGTTTTTTAGCAATATTTTTTTAGTGATTGTATTTATCAGACCATCTTCTGGTTTCAGCTGCATGTGTCATTCAAAACCAGCTGGTGGTCCGAGTGCGACCCGCTCCAGGAATTAACACCAACAAAACTATAAACACACACACTCTATACAAAGCGCAAACACAAACAACAACCAGAATATCAGCTTCATTAATTCCTGCATCGTTCGGTTTCATCTCCGTCTCAGACTTCAGCTCTGCTTTTTCTCCTCTCGCTCTTTTTCTCCATTTTCTCCTGGCATAAAGTCATTGATATTCGCTAATAAAGACCTCGGAGACATATGGTGGGAGACACAGTCCCATTACAGAAATAGATTTATTGCTAATCCATTATGCAGAGTGGCTAATGTGAGATATCTGATGTGCTGCTCGCAGCGGGAGGAGAAGGAGACGGTAAGTGCGTCAGACATTAAGCTGAAGCGCCGGAGAGAAGGAGGACGTCACGCTGCTAGATGACCAGCACGGCCCACGCTCATTCTTCTCCCCGTTCCCCTGCTTCCTGGAGGCAGAACCGATGATGCCACGCCCTCAGGTGTGCTGAGATGATGAGCCACGCCCTCAGGTGTGCTAAAAGATGATTAGCCACGCCCTCTGGAGTTCGCCAGCCCTGATTCTAAATGATGCTGTGCCCTCAGGTGTGCTGAGAAGATGAGAGCCACGCCCTCAGTGTCTGTTGGCTATGTCCCATCAACTCTTGGCCTGAAAGCGGATACACACATTTACACTCTATTACACACCTACGAATGTTTCTGGACTGTGTGAAGAAAATGGAAACCCACACAGAAAGACCCGGAAGCTCCTCAAATTTGAGTTATGTAACTTGAACAGAGAGACTGACAAAATAAGAGACAGACAGATAAACAAACAGAAAGACAGACAGATGGACAAAATAACGACAGACAGACACAGATGAACAGACAGAGAATATAACCACTGACAGACAGGTAAACAGACAGAATAACAACTGACAGACAAAGAGACAGAATAACGATAGACCAAATAACAACTGACAGACAAAGAGACAGAATAACGATAGACCAAATAACAACTGACAGACAAAGAGACAGAATAATGATAGACCAAATAACAACTGACAGACAAACAGACCGAATAACAACTGACAGACAGAATAGCAACAACTGACAGACAGACAGAATAACAACTGACAGACAGAATAACGACAAACTGACAGATAGACAGAATAACGACAGACAGACAGAATAACGACAAACTGACAGACAAACAGAATAACGACAGATAGACAGAATAACGACAGACACACAGACTGACAGAATAACGACAGACAGAATAACAACTGACTGACAGACAGAATAACAACAACAGAAAGACGGACAGAATAACAACACAGACAGACAGAATAACAACTGACAGACAAAGAGACAGAATAACGACAGACCGAATAACAACTGACAGACAGACAGAATAACAACAACAGAAAGACAGACCGAATAACGACAGACTGACAGACAGAATAACGACAGACAGACAGAATAACGACAAACTGACTGATAGACAGAATAACGACAGACAGACAGAATAACGACAAACAGAATAACGACAGATAGAATAACGACAGACACACAGACTGACAGAATAACGACAGACAGACAGACAGAATAACAACTGACTGACAGACAGAATAACAACAGAAAGACGGACAGATTAACAACACAGACAGACAGAATAACAACTGACAGACAGAGACAGAATAACAACAACAGAAAGACAGACAGAATAACAACAACAGAAAGACAGACAGAATAACGACAGACTCACAGACAGACAGAATAACGCCAGACTGACAGACAGACAGAATAACGACAGACAGACAGAATAACAATACAGACTGACAGAATAACGACAGACAGACAGACTAACAACAGACAGACAGACACTTTGTTATTTCCAGTGGGAAAATTCACCATCACCATCAGCAGGACTGAGTAGGTCTTATAATCAGTCCTTCACTATATTGTCTTGTCTTGCTGCTGCTGTAATGTTGTCGTGCGGAGCTAAAGTCACGAAGACATCACTGCACAAATCGTGACTCTGTGAACGAGCGAGAACACGTCCGGTAAAACGTTAGCGGGGAATCATAACGGTTACGCTTGATTTATGGCGACAGAGGAGGATCAATACGCCGGAGTGTGACGCGCTAAAGTTAGTCCTGGGTAAAGCCGTGGACATCAGCACCTCGCTCGGCCCAAGGTCACACATCCAAATGAGAGACAGATGGCTGGTGATGGGGGGCTCGCAGCCCACCGAGGTATGTGTTACACACCGCCTTGTGTTTCCACGCGCTGATCCACACAAATCAAACACTGGTTTGTCTGGTCGTTTTGTCTAAATCTCTACTCAAACACAAAGAGTCAACACAAGGTGCGTGTTTAAGAGCTCACGACTCCGAGTTGTTGTTCATAGGCTTCGCAGTCAGAGATGTAAAGAGCATCGGAAAATGTGTGAATCTACGGATCTTACTGGAAAATTAACTCCAGTATAAGTCACTAATTCCAAGAAGACTTGAGTAAAAGTCATAAAGTAGCCAACTTTAAAAGAACTGGAGTATTTTACTCATACTAAATTTAGGCTTAAAAAATGAACCAAGAAATGTGAAATCAAGAAACTCTTTATTTAGGAGGTTTTATTTATAAATATGGAAGTTAAATTTAACACCTCAGTGTTTCAAAATGGCAGAACAAAATAGATAAAAGTAGAACAAAACGTCAGTCTCATATGTGCAAAAATGGTGTAACCGCCAATTGACCTTCCCTTAATTTAGATGATAAACAGAATCCAGTACCTTCCGCATCCTGCAGATGGCGATATCACCGCATACTTTAGTAAATATTTGTTTACTTATTAGTATTTCACACAATAAATGCAGTACAAGTACTAATACTATTCTCAGTGTTTCAATGTCTACATTTTTTTTTCAGTTTCTTTACGCGCAAGTTGTACTTTTCAATTGTATTATACATATGTATATAATTGTATATTTACAAAATGTACAGACATTCCTAAAGCTTACTCAAGTACTTCACACCTTCAAATGTAGTGGAGTAAAGACACAGTCACAAATGCAGTCAAGTAGGGAGTAAATGTTGCGTATACTTTAGTACAAGTACAAAGTAGGCAAGTTCACACAGAGTTCATTTACTCAAGTACTTTACACCACTGGTTGCAAAGTAGTGTAAAGTGACAATACAAGTTTACCACTATGTGCTATGCTGTAACAACTGAGCCAAACGACCAATCAGCACGAAACGTGAACCACATGTGCAAACACTATTGTACAATTGGTGGCACTTTAAAGGAGTAAAACAGCTGTTTACAACCTCAGCGCACATTAATGAATGAACTTGATATATAATCTATACTTCCCAACATCTTGTTAAGAATTTTGAATAAATTAAAAACACAGCCACGATCCAAACCTGATCAAAACCCCATTATTAAAATTATTCTATTGTGTATTGATTGTAATTTTTCACACAAAAACAAGTATTGATTTTTCGATTAACTTACACTGGTAAGCAGTTTAATAAAAGATCTATTATGTCATCACAGGCTGTGATGATGTCATCACATTAGCCCACAGCAGAACGTGCTAATGCTTGATGAGATCAAATGATGAAAAGTGGACAAACACTGATTTATTGATGATTTGTGACTGTGAGTGTGCGACTATATGACAAAATTTAATTCTACAGTACACGAGTCACAATAAAACACTAATAAATCATGTACAAATAAGATAATTCGGTTAAGCGTACAAACAGGTCACATTAGTAACTACAGTGGTAATACGTATAATGTTTTGTTAACTAAGACATTTTATTTGCACTGTAAAAGTAATTTTGTTCAAAATGTGTTTATTTTTTTTTAATAATTTCTTTATTTAGTAAAAAAAAAAAAAAAAAGTCCGGTTTACTGAAAAATGCACTGTAACAAAACATTTACAAATTGTAATCTGATAAATTGGAGTTTGTAAAATTGTCCTTATGTGTGTGTGTCTGTGTGTCCTGCTCTGTGATTGGACGGCCATAAATTCAGGGCGTGTCCCACCTTCAGGCTCAGAGTTACTGTGATTTGTCTCCCAGAAATTTGCTTCTCGTGACCCAGAAATGGAAAATCTTACATAGTGAAGGAAAAGCGTGTGTGATTGTCTTCATGTTTCATCTCTGGCAAACGCTGCTTCCTCTCTCTGTTACACATTACTAACACATGTTGGAGGAAATATCTCCGTGTTCCACGACGTCATCGCCATCTGCTCAAGTCACATTCTCTCTGCTGGGAATCTACTGGACTCACATCTAGTCACACCCACACACACACACACACACACACACACACTCACTGACTCAATCAATCAATAAATCAATCAATCAGTCAATCAATCAATTCCTCACTATCAATCACACACAAACAAACAAACAAACAAACAAACACAATCTCTTCTACACACGCACACTCAATTAATCAATCAATCAATCACATTCAAACAGTCATGCTATCAATATCACACACTCACTTACTCAACCAATCAATCAATCAATCAATCAATCACATAATCAATCAGTCATGCTATCAATTACACACACACACACACACACACACTCACTCAACCAATCAATCACATAATCAAACAGTCATGCTATCAATTATATACACACACACACACACACACACTCACTCAACCAATCAATCACATAATCAAACAGTCATGCTATCAATTATACACACACACGCACACACACACTCAACCAATCAATCACATAATCAAACAGTCATGCTATCAATTATACACACACTCACTCAACCAATCAATCAATCACATAATCAAACAGTCATGCTATCAATTATACACACACTCACTCAACCAATCAATCAATCAATCACATAATCAAACAGTCATGGTATCAATCACACACACAGACTCACTCAATCAATCAATCAATCAATCACATAATCAAACAGTCACGCTATCGATTACACACTCACACACACACACACACACACACACACACACACAATCACTTACTCAATCAATCAATCAATCAAACAAACAGTCATGCTATCAATCACACATTCACACTTAATCAATCAATCAAACAACCACATAATCAAACAGTCATGCTATCAATCACACACTCACACACACACACACACACACACACACAAACTCTGAAGTCTAGAGGAAATGGAAGCACTGGAAATTCTTGAAGTGAGTAAACAACCGTCTGAGGCAGAATTTTACTCATTTTGTTTTTTATTTTCTTATGTTTTCATGTAGATTTTCTGCAGTGTAGTTTAGCAAAACCGGTAATAAATAAACACCCACATCATTATCTTCACAAACATTCTCTATCCAGCTTTATCGAGAGCGGTTACATGGGAAAACGTTGCATTTTGACATGAATAATTCACGTTGATGTTTAAAAATGCAGATATGATGCTGAAACATTTATGGAATTTATGGAATTCACGCTTGTCAAAACAAACACAAACTGCTACATTGACACGCACCGACTGTCTATTATGTTCATGCCACAAAACATACATGACGTTTTACGCCGGTAAAAAAACGTCAGCGCGGAAAGCGTCAATCATTAAATCCTACATTTCTTTTAGCGACGAACCAGTCAATGGAACAAACTTAGTGTTGTGTGGCACTGAAATTCCCTGCTGGCATTTAAAAATAAAATACAATGCAAATACTATGCAATTTAAAAATGTAAAAAATTAAATACTATGCAAGTAATATTGTATACATTAGAATTACAAATATATATATAGTATAGTAGTAGTAGATATATATACCACTATAATACATTTACATAAATATATTATAAATAAATATATAATAAATACATAAATTTATAATAAATACATACATCATATTATTAATGTACCGTATTTACGCAAATATAAGCACTCCTTTTTTTCAATATTAGATGCTCAAAAACTTTGAGGGTGCTTATATGTGCATATTTCAAATATTCACCTTTTTTTTTCATATTTTAAGTCAGGAGCAATCACAAATAAATGGAAATATGTCGTCTTTATGTAGCGTTGCGCTTCTGTGTTGTGTCATCTTTTCTTACTTTAAAAAATGGTTCCGGAGGCAGACAAGCATTTTAATGACTCATTAAAAAAAACATTGGTCATGACGTAACACCTAGTGGTGGCTAATTAAAGTAACTATATGGCTAAATAAAGAAACTACATACAATTGCTATTAAACTAAATATGAAACCCATATTTGCTGCCCAATCATCTAATATATCTATTTATTTGTACATTTTACTGTGATTGTGATTTGGATTATATGTGACTATGTTTTTAATGTAAAGCACTTTGGTCAGTCTGCTGTTTTGAAGGTGTTTTTATAAATAAAGTTGACTTGACTTCACTCAAAAACCTGAGCAGCTTTTCTGGTCAAACCTTTGCAGCTTTCACTTATCAAACTCCGCGTGTCGCGCAAGCAAACGTCCCCATTATCCGCTTCCAGACTTTCAAACATTAAAGAATTTCATTCCGCGTTATCGATCCCCGGAAATTGAAGCGGACGGAGGCGTTTTGTCAATCTAATTCGTCTCAAGTGGCCCGGTCAAACGTACTTTTCTTAGAAGATCGTGTTGACTCGAATGGAATGGAATGGATCTGGATGTTTAATTGAAAAATACATGAATTCTGAGCCTTTAAACTTAAAAAAGGGGCCATGAAACTTCTTTATGGTGAAACGCAGCTAGAGCTGCACGATTAATCGTTAAAAGATCGCGATTTCGATTCTATCCCTTCATCCATTGAGCGAAACTTGCGATCATTTAAATACCATATTATAAAAGAAATATGATCTTGCATTACTTCTGTCGTATTTTGGTAGTAAAATGTCTACTCCGACATTTTACTACCTAACAAAAAAGGATTGTATTCTGAAGCAAACCACAAACAGCAAACATCTACAGTCGAGGACAAAATTATTAGCCCCGCCTACAAAAAAAATAATTGTTGGAAAAATGATTTCAAAAGTGCTTTTAAACAGAGCTAATCATTTTGTCCTCAACTGTACATACTGTTCCTTGGAATGTTTATTTTTATTACTTTACTGGTGATATCTTTTTCTTTACAACATTACTTTTAGATTACATTGTTTTATTCCATCCATTTATTTGTTATTTTATTGCTGTTTGACAACCTGATTTTCAGGATTGAATATTGAAACTAATAAAATGTCCAAAAAGAATCGTGATCTTTATTCTAAGCAAAAAAAAAACTCCGTGATTCTCATTTCCCAGAATCGTGCAGCTCTATCCGCAGCATTCCGGCGACGTTTGGGATTCTCAGGCGCGTATGCTAATGCTACGCTAACATGCTACACACGAGTCTATCCGCCGACTTTGCCCCACCACGCTCAATGTGCCCCATTCTGTCTGGATGTGAACGTCCATTGTGGCCTTCGAGAGGAATCTGTGCGGGCACCACGACACACGACGCGCCTCACAAACAATCGACTGTCCATTGAGCCGATACAACGGCGCTGTTCTCCGCGTGTTGGGCGTTTGTACGTACAAGGAGGGTCAGTGTGGTGACACGGGTTGTCATCACCAGCTGGTATGGGGGGCATTCGAGGGCGAAGGCGGCCTATTGTTCCCACAATGGCACGTTTGACTTATAGCGGCGCGGTGCGGGACAATGCGTCTCTGATAGCAGCAGCGCTAGTGATGCACCAAAGCAACAATGCGTTTAGTGATGGGGACGTACAGATGCGCACACGCCCATTCCCTGAAAATAAGCCCGACTCCGGAATGAAGACGTACTGTATGTGATCATTTTCGGAGCCTAACACGTGGAACATTGCGTGAAGTAGAGAGTCAAAACGGTAAATATAGCTGCATGCGGAAATGGGAAGGTTCGAGCTTTTCATTTCACTCATTTTTTGGGTCTGAAAATAATTTATAATAATAATATAAAATAATAATAGTAATATTAATAATTCAACCTTTATTGGTCCCTCATGGGAAAATTCTTTCTCTGCATTTTATATATATAATTTTATAGCAATTGTTTCAAGCTCAGGCCTCTTTCAAGCTCTCTGTTTATCCGACATCATAGTGAAAGATTATTATCCCCTGTGCAGCGACCCAGCGTTTTGATTGTGTCTGTTTCTTGTATTTTTTTTACTTCTTGTCCGTGTTCTTCATTTGTGGTTCGTAGTCTCTGTTTGGTGTAATATAAATTATTGTACTGTATTTAGTCTTACAGTGTTATTTTGTCTCAGTTAAGTGTTGTGGTGTGTCTAATGTTTCTTTATTTCTGTAAAAGCTTATATTGTAGCACGTCTGCTACAATAAATGGGGAAAAAATGGGGGCTTAGATTTATGCGCATAATTGAAATTGGCGATTATAAGCAGGTTTTTAAGCGTCAAAGATTCGAAATGCTTATATTTACGTAAAAATGGTAATTAGTCCTTCCAGTTTGGGGCTGATGGGACTGGACCCTGTCAGTTGCTTCTTTTAACTCGGTAATTGTGTGGTTAGCGCAAAATTAACTTGTTAACCTCCCCATTAACCTGTTTCCTATAGCTGTCTAGTGATTGGTTTAGTTGATTCACCTGTGTCTCTCATTATCTCACTGCGTCTCTTTTTAACCTATTGTGGTATGTCAGATATGCCACCTGTTGTTGTCCGATTTGTTTTAACATTTGTAAATACTCTCATGGCAATGAAAAAAAAAAACATCTGGTTTTTAATTTAGACATAAAAAGCCCTTACAGTTAAAGCTGAGAAGTTAAAAATATGTCATTTACAATTTACAATACAGTTCAAGTTCCAGTTCAAGTTCTGAGCATTTGTAAGGCGCTTTTCCACAGTTTTAACTGTCTCAAAGCGCACGTGTGATTATGTAGGAAAATTTGTGCCCATATATCTTAATCTGCTTTAACACAAAACATAGGAAGGACATAGTCCAAATATATCTAACCCAGTTAGAATAACTATGAGAGAGAGAGAGAGAGAGAGAGAGAGAGAGAGAGAGAGAGAGAGACAGACAGACACTGTGGTTGAGAAGTGGCGTGTAAAGTGTTGTCTTCAATGCTACGTTGGCCTTGTGAGAAGCCCACTGTCATCAGAGCTCCGCTGAAGGCCATGTTGTAAATCAAATAATGGAGTCTTTTTCTCCAGACGTTCTGTGTTCCGCTGTTTAATTCCAATCTCAGAGGGGCCATAACCAGCGGTCTAATAAAACACAAAACACTCCCTGTGGCTTTATAGTCGGCCTGCGCCGCACCACAGAGCTAAACCTGAGAAAGACCCCCATTCTTCACCTCAGCGGCCCGGTCCATCGCTCCTGTCTCGTCCCCTAGTCTCACGCAGAACGTTGGACCCTCGGGACCGTGTTTATCACTCGCTTTCATGTTTGTCTAGCTAGCAGATGTCACAGGTTTCTCCTGTGGTGTGTCTGGAGCTGAATACCAAGATCAAGTTGTTGTTGTGTTCTTGCGGAAGAGGGTTTGTTAGACTCGTATCTAGCGCCCCCTTGCGGATGAGATCAACAACGCGCTTCATTTAAGAGGTTTATGCCACAAACGTATGGAATCAGATTCGTGCCAAAAAAATCGAACGTAAATTTCGAAGAAACGAACGAACGAAAAACCTGAAGCGAAAAAAAAGGTTTCGAACGAAAACGTAAAGAAAATTATAAAAAAACGAGCGTAAATGTGAAGCATTTTCGTTCGTTTCTTCGAAATGTACGTTAAATACTTTTGGCACTAATCTGATTTTACACAAACGTTTTATTATAAAAATATTGATTACAAACAATACTTGAGAGTACAATACTTGATGCCTATAATTAAAGCGATCAATAAAAGAGAAAGTACAACCTACTGGTGAAAACTAATCATTACAAGCTTTGGCTAGAACAGACAATTATTGTAGCGTCCAAATGAAAAACAAGCTACTAAAACGTATTAACGGAAACCTTGAAAATGAGTGTGTGTGTGTGTGTGTGTGTGTGTGTGTGTGTGTGTGTGTGTGTGTGTGTGTGTGCGTTGTCAATCTAGAATCTCCGCTTTTTTCCTGAAGATCTTGCCCAAAGATGAACAAACAAACTTTTTTACTTTGAGGAAAATGGAGAAAAATGTGGAAAATGTAGGCATCGTGAACGCATAAGAAATAGAAACTTACCGAATTTTATAACAATTGCTATTTTACCATTTTAAATGATGACTTTCTGTCTGTTTTTACAACTGTCTTTCTGTTTGTCTGTCTATATAGCTGTCTGTTTATCCACCTGTCCGTCCATCCATCTTTATTTATCCGGAAGTCGAGTGAACCGGAAGGTGGCACTGATTCGCGTTTGAGTTCTGCTTTTAAACCGGTTTGGCCGTTTATCTCCGGCTCTGCTGGTTTCCCTCTCTGTCCCAGATCTGTCACGGACTCTGCCTCCACTAGTCAGAGAAATAGGATTTAAACTCGGGTTAATAAATCCGGCAGGTTTACGGTCTATAGAGGTGAGGTGCGCGACGCCCCTAGTGGCTCGATGCGGAACTGTAGATTACTTCACATCGTCATAACTGACAAAGAATACATTTCTGTAATTGAGGAGAAGATACAAGTTGTATCTCAATTTATATAATGAGGATAATTAATACGTCATTACTTTGTCACTAAATTCTGCTGAATATTATGAACTTTACTGTTACATATATCCACCTCGCACACCTGTACTTACAAGTAGTTTTTGCTTATTTTTTCACCAACTTATCACTGGTCAACGGAACAAATCTATTATATACGCAGACACACACTACCACTAGTAAATCTCAGATTCTGATGTTTTCTAATGGAGTACGACCGATCAAATGATGATGATAAAAAGCTAAACAGGCAAATATGAAATTACTCAACAAGACAAACACGACACGTGAATCACATCTTCTAACAGGCCGTATCTGAAATCACAGCAGCAAGAGTCTGAGATGCTCTTTACCTCCACAAGGACGTTGTGTTCTTATAGCTTGATGCTCTTCGCCGGATCTGCAGCAGCAGCCCAGGTCACCTGCCAAGAAGTTAATCTGAGCAGAGCAGACTCAAAAGCAGCTTAGTGCCTTTATCAGATCATCTGCTGTTTATGTGCTTGACGGCAACCAAAATACCCGGAGAAAGTCGCCCTCTTGGCGGCCTCTAGCTAGCGCACACGAGGCAACACGTTTAGTTCGGGCCGGACACATGTACGGATTTGAACCGATGCAACTATGGTTTTTAATCGTAACTTTGGAACAATGTTGTTGTGCGACATATTGTTGAACAATTGTTGTGCGACAGTTTGTGAATTGTTTCACAATAGATTGCGAATTGCTTGTGGTTGTGGGTGTTGAGTTTTTGGTGCAAAATTCGACAAAACTCGAACACAAACACGAATTAACAAAGTCTGTTGGTACACAGAACCGGCCAATCATTTTCAATGGGAGGAGCTTGTGCAAGATCACTCGACAGCAAAAAATCAAGTAATTGGTGAAATTGTGATTATTTAATCTTCATCCACAGCTAATGACAATTTATTCTGTGTAGAATTTTTACAAATCATCACGTCCTTCAGGTCAAAATGAAGTCGCCTGGATGTGACATCACTTCCCATCAGGGAAGTAGCTCCTCCCACTGATGCTGATTGGCAGGTTACTTGACCGAATTGAATTCAATTTGCATCGAATGTTGTTTCTGCATATACAAACGAGAGTAAAGCAAACTTAAACTTCCGCGCTAGTGTTTAAACTTTGCACGCACACATTATTGTAATCGCAATTGTGAGAACAATTTGCAAGCTGAATTTTGTCCAATATATCAGTCTTAACACAACAAAATACATTAAGATCAATGATCCCCGGCAGCCAATCAGAATCATTCCACATTGATCAACAAGGCAAGTGAATATATTGTTGTTGACGTGCTCCGCGAGACAAACATCACGTAGACGCTGTAATTCTTCTCTGATCCCTGTGGATCAGCAAAACCTCCCACAGAGCTCCCAGAATGCCCTGCTCTTTGATCTCGTCAAATGATTGGACAGGAAACCTGTTTGTTGTGTTTTTTTTTTTGTTTTTTAATTAAAGCCGTTTTATTCACAATGACAACCGCTAAGCGACAAACACCAACCTACAAAGTTCTCGTCTCATACAAGCAACAAGTAAATCTGCATTTTTACAAAAACAATAAAATAAAATAAATTTGTAACAATTCTAGACTATTTACAGACCTAATTCGAGTAGGCTTTGCGGACTACAGTACTTACAAAAATTACAAATTGGAGCATTGAGTTTCAGTCTCTGGCCTGGGACGTTTGGTGGACTGATTCCGCGGATGTAAAAGCACGGGACGTCCCAGCACGGGGGGGACGCAGGGGTCACAGGTCAGGGTTTAGCTGCCATTCTTACGCTTCCGGTCATCCCGTGCGCCCCCTGATCCTGCTCAACGCTCGAGGTCGGCGCCATCTCCTAAATCTTACCAACTCCATTTTTCCTTCTGGAGGTTCCTTCTCCCCATCAGTCACACGAATAGATAAAACCCGATTCGGTCGAAAACTCTTCTTCGCGGTATTTCGAACAAAAGAACTTGAAAGAAACGATCTAGGTCAAATCTCTCCATCCTTAGACCAGGGTGGCGGGAATGAAGCGCTTCACTCGCTATAGGTGACGTCTTGACTAGCCGGTATTTTTCATTAAACCAAACAAGAAATGATGTAATTTAAAAAAAAGGAAAAAATTTAAATAAAAATAAAGAAAGGAGAGGAAGAAAAAAAAACAGTAAACAAAAGGGTTCACTATGAGTTGGTTTAAATACAATGTAGCAAAGTACAAAGAGAAACAGACGTGGTAAAAATCCCCTAGTGTTGGTTCGTTTTAAGTCTATGTGATAAACAAAACAAAAAAAATAAATTATATGTTATGGAATTACTTTTTAAATTTGCAACAGGCCAATAGTCTGATTGGATGTGACTGCAGGAGCCGTGATTGGTGGGTGGGTGGGGTAGTTACAGTTCGCCGCTCCTCAGGCAGGTGAGGTCAAAGTTCAGCTGGCCGTGGCCGCCGCCTCTTCGTTCGTGCCCTCGTCCACCTGATTGCCCTTGCCCATCGCCTTCATCTTGGCCATGATGTCGGTGAAGGTCTCTTTGACGGTTTTCTCCAGGATCCAGCCCTCGCTCTCACTCTCGGGGTCTTCTGGGTTCACCAGCGTGGACAGAGACGTGTTGACGTACTGAAGGCCAATCTCCACGGCAACCTACAGCCAATCACCACAGCCCGTGTTTACATTCATGTCCTGCTCGGTCTGTCTGTCTTTATCTCTCTCTCTCTCTCTCTGTTAATCTATCTGTGTGTCTTTCTCTCTCTGCTTCGCTGTCTGTCTCTCAGTTTATCTGTCTGTATTTATCTCTCTCTCTCTCTTTGTTTGTCAGTCTGTCTCTCTCTGTTTTTCTGTCTCTCTCTGTTTATCTATCTGTGTCTTTCTCTCTCTGCTCATCTGTCTGTCTCTCTCTGTTTATCTGTCTGTCTTTATTTCTTTCTCTCTCTCTCTCTCTGTTTATCTGTGTGTCTTTCTCTCTCTGCTCATCTGTCTGTCTACTTGTTTACCTGTCTCTCTGTCTGTCTCTCCATTTACCTGTCTGTTTTGTTTGTCCCTCTTTTTACCTGTCTTTCTATGTTTATCTGTCTTTCTGTTTATTCCTCTGCCTGTCTCTCTGTTTATCTGCCTGTCTGTTTTGTATAGTTAATTAACTAACTATCTGTTCATCCATCTGTCTGTCTCTATGTATTTGACCCTCTTTCCATCAATCCATTAATTTATCTTTCCACCAATCTGTCTCTACCTTCATACTATCTTTCTGTCTCTCCATGTTTGCCTTTCGATCTTTGTCTTTCCTTGTCTTTCTTTCTGTCTGTCTGTTTATAAGGTCTGTCTCTTTTGTTTATCTATGTTGCTATCCATCCATCCATCCATCCATCCATTATTTTTAAGCAGTGGTGTCTAACTACACTGAGTTGTACTTAAACACGTACGTATAATGAACACAGAGTAAAACCAGTCCAGTCTACAGCTGGAACATCTGCCGGATTAGAATCTCCAGCTCAGGAGACTCATGGCTGGTTTTTTTTTTTTTTTTTAACAAAACTCTCCTTGTTTTTGTGCTGAGCTGCGGCTGATCTGAAAGCACCTTTCTCAGAAAACAGGATCTCACTCCACCCCATAGATTAAAGCATTTGATCCCTGTGAATCTTCGGAGTTAACACACCATCTCACTCTTAATCTCCACCACCTCCAGTTCAAGGTCTTTTTGTTGCCAGAGCTTGAATTAAGCCTGGAAGATTCCGTCCCCATGTTACATTGTTTCGCATTAATTCCATTAATCTGAATTAATTATTCGCTCCGTCATGGCCACGAGAGCCTTCGGTTAAACAAGCAGTGATTAAAATATATCACAACCGATCAGAGCTTGATCAGCTTGACCCTGGTGGCACAATCCATTCAATTAAAAGTACATAACGTACATGATTAGAGGCTGATCCTGGATCAGCACATTAAGACGCTCCGCAGCTAAACATCTTACTTGCAGGATGGTGACCACCAGCACCAGAATCCCGATGGTGCTCATCATTCCACCGTAGTAGGACACCAGGGCGTCTCTGCAGCCACGCTTCCAGATGTTGAGCTCCTCGGTGTAGTGGTCGTAGCTGTAGTGGGCCGAGTTGTTGGTGATCTGCTGTTGGATGCAGGGTCTCGGGGAGCTGGGGTTGCAGCAGCTGAAGGGGACACCATCCATCAGGTATTTGCCATCCACGTTGCTGCTGATTCGGCTGAGGAGGAGAAACCAACAAAAGACTGAGAGCCGTCACCTTACGGACAGTGAGATTTGACACCCATATCTGCCAACAATTCCGAGTCTAAAGCGCCTAAACAGGTTCAAAATCGGGACAACTTTCATTTCAAAACGTCAAACCGGGCCCTCGGCTGACAATATTCTCCTCAGGAGATCTACAGCGTATCTCCAGTGTCTATTCCAAGCCGATCTCTGCGGCATTCGGCTGATTGGAACGGACAGTAAGCCTTGAGGACAAGAAAATGTGATCCAAGAAGATTAGTGACTAATTCCAAACTAGTTAACATGCCTGATACCACTTACACTGCAATCTGACCCCTGCGGATCACCCCATGCCCACCACCAAGAGCCCACCTAGTCAGAGCCTGCCTTTCTTTGGTGGTCTAGGTCATCTAATATCCACAATCTCCAAACTAAACTAATGTGCAACGAAGAGCATCTCCTGGAGGACTCACTCTTTCACTTCCTTGGTAGCGAAGTCCAGGTAGCGGTTGCTGACCCACTGGATCTCGAACCAATCCTTGTAGTTGTTGTTCCCGCAGCAGCGAAACTCCATCTGCATGAGATCCAGAGTTCTCTTCATGTAGCAGCGGCCGGGCGTGTCGGTGTCCTTGTAGAACTTCATGCCGTTCTTCAAGCCCTCGGCGATGGTGAACTCTAGCGGGATCCGCATGGCGAAGCACAGCACGGCGGTGACGATGAGGAGCAAGTCGAAGAACACGCAGCAGACGAGGAAGGGCTTCAAGATGGACTTCCATTTCGCAAACTTGGTGGAATCTAGCGAGTCGTAGCAGATCTTGCCGCCGAAGGTGTTGAGGAAACACGCCAAAAGACCCACGCCGATCAGCAGGTTGGGTACAAAATGGCTCTCGTTGTTGTCCATGAGTTCGCTTCGTTTGCGCAGTTCGATTTTGAAGAAAAGGCCCATGCTGAAGACCAGCACTCCAGCCATGACGGAGAACCAGTACATCAGCCATAGCATCTGGGCCAGCTTCACCCGTTTCTTCAGGTCAAACTTCACCTTCATGAGAGCCATGATGAATCACTATAGAGCAGTCCACGCAAAGAAAAGTCTAGTCAGATGTTTGAGGATCTCAGCAGCTTGTCGAGCCAAACCCAACGCTTGACGAACGCTCAAGGTGCAGATTGTATTCCATTCCAGTCAACCAAACACTCGCTTGTCAGCATGATGGTCTTCAAACCCATAAATCCAACTCAGGCAGTTCTAAAGGTTTCGCGAACGACACATTATCTAAACCACGCCACTTAAAAATTAAAAGCGGCAGTGAAACCCGGTGCTGATGCTAATCGTGATGTCTCTCTATCTGCAAAGGGAGGACAAAAGCCAAGGATCCAAATGATTAAACACAAAGTTACCGTACGTCATCCTAAACCCAGCTAATCACCCTCATCCCATTTACAGAAATCCCCGGCCAGCAGATGAGCCTATCGGTAAGCTGCTGACATGCCGTGTGATTGGCTTGGCCGGTCACATGGTGTGTATGGCCGGACCAGAGACGCCAAAAACCAGGAGGCCGATGCTTAAGACCACCACATCTCCATATCGAGGGTCTTAGAAATCACCGGACCCGGAGGGGGGTGTGGCTTGACATTTACTAAACCTCTGCCCGCAGGCCACACCCGACCCGTCAAGGTGCTACGTGTGTGCGCTGTTTTATCTCTATATTCAAATTTGGGGATTTCAGTTCATGTGGAAGTCGAGGTTATGACTGTACGCTAATATTAGAAGAACTTTGCATCGGACACGACCTTCAGGAGTCCTTGAAGGACAAATGTACAGAACAATGGGGAACAAACTCTCTCTGTGATGAAGAGTGAAACCAAGACGTTACCATCGCCTTCATTACCTGAGAATATGACAATCCGGATCCAGAGCTTCCAAAATAAGTTCTGAAAACCCTAGCTCCATTCTGCCAGGGAAATGTGTGTGTTGTCCTCTTGTAAGGCTGCATTAAGGTTCTCAAAAGGCACCAAATAAATGCATTATCATCATCGTACCAACAACTGGACACATCACTCATTATATCAAAATGGTATTAGTGGATCACCAACATATGATTTGTCATTTTATTTCTGATGGTTAAATATGCATATTTAATTGTCATATTGATGTTGCCTGTGGAAAGTCACAGAATTCAACGTTTGGCCGGGAGTGTATAAAACTTGGGATGAAAACTCACACATTAAACTAGTATAAGTTCTGAGCATTTGTAGGGCACTTTTCACAGTTTTAACTGTCTCCAAGTACACAAAATCAAAGCGCATGATCACAACTCGTACCAAATCAGCCCAGTTAAAAAAAAAAAAAAAAAAGCACAAAGCCATTGTTAGGATTCTTCAATGAATCAAAGAAAGTTTATTTGCAAAACAAATTAGTAATGGTAAAGCATTCAGCAAGCAGTGTTACATTTCTGCACCACTTCAAACCAACATTTTAAAAAAAATTCAATAAAATCTATATTTATTTTGAGATTTGTGCAAGAATACAAAAATGTATCCACACCATCAACATCATCCTAAACAGTCAATAAATACAATAACAGTCATTATTTAGTGATTCAAAATGAAAAATGCGGAATATGATCAGGATGGAAAACGTCAGTTCACAATTCATCATTCTAACAGAACCACGGACGTGTTGGGATTCACGATTCAAGAAAATTCCCATCATTTCTCTACACCGGAGACATTGAAATCAGGAATTCCGCAACAGACTTTTCACAAAACGTCCCAACTGGATCTTCTCTCCCCCTCGGGAATGACCGTCCAGTTAGGAGAGACCGTGCCAGCAGCGAGCCAGTTAAAATCATCCACCTCGGTCCAGTTGTTCCGGTCGGGATCGAGTCCGGAGAGTCTGAAGTGATCCAGAATTCCCGGATAAGTCCACGTGAAGGGAGCAAATCCCACCCGCTGGCAATCCTCTATAATGGCCCGGCTGGTCACATGCAGGTATATCTGCGCGTGGCTGGTGTTGTGTGTGCGTAGCTGCTGGCACGGGAACGCTAAAGTGCTGTGCTCACACCGGTCCACAAACACCGAGCTGGACACCGGTCCACACAGGATCTCACAGCCGCGGACGCTCTTGATGTGCAGGGTGCTGGGACAGCCGTACAGTCTGACCTTACAGTTGGTCAGGTGAGACAACAGCACGTCCTGATGCTGGATCTCCTCAGCCTGCTTGACCAGAACCTGGTTGTCCACGTGAGAGAAGCCGCACTGGTGTGGAGCGACAGCAGCGTCCACCACATCAGACGCGGGTCGTTTTCCCGCGCTTTGGTCGCTCGTGACATCGTCAGGTGATGCTTTTCCCGCGCTTTGGTCGCTCGAGGCATCCTCAGACGCTGACTTTCCCGCGCTTTGGCTGCTCTCGACGGCGTCAGGTGCTGCTTTTCCCGCGGATTGGTCGCTTGAGGCAACGTCACGTGATGATTTCCCCGCGCTTTGGTTGCTCTTGGCAACCCCAGACGCTGACTTCCCCGCGCTTTGGTTCCTGGATCTGAAGGCGAATTTCTTCTTAGGCAAAACCTCCGCCTTCTTCTCGGCGACGGAGCTTTGAAGATTCTGCAGCGAGGCCTGCGCGTGTCGTATTTCGTACTGGCTTAGAAACACAATGCTGTCGTTGAGGAACTTCTGGAGGAGCTGGATCTTGGCGGTGGCCTCCTCGAGGGTTTGTGAAGCCGTGTCGCGGTCGCTCGGGTCACAGGAGGCCAGCAGCCGCTCCACGGCGCTCCTCTCGGCGGTGAAGGAGGACGCGAAGAAGTCGCTCTTTTCCTCGGTCACGCTCTGACTTTCTTTGGCGTTTCGTCGGCGCTCTGCCTCCTCGATCCTCGTCTGGTCTCGGCGCGCAAACTTCGCGGGGACCTTCACGGCGGCGTTGGATTCCGCTTCATCACCGCACGCGACGGCTTCCACTCCCGTAGCCGCCATGTTTTTGCAACGCCTGGAATGACGTAAGCTCGATTTGAACGAGGGCAGCAATGATTGGACAAATTATCGCCGTCGGTAGTAACGCCCCGTTCCATTGGTTTACATTTGAAACGTTTCATCCTTACAAATAAACAATATACAAATGAAATGTAATGTGTATAATGTGCACAGCTACTAAAGAAAGAAAGCATAAAAAGGAAAAACAAATATATTTTAAATTACATACATTTAAACGTAACACATACTAGACACTATACATTTCTCAATTATAGATAAAAATAGTTAAAATTACAGATATAGTTTTTTCTACATTCAAGCAAATGTAGTAAATTTAAATAAATTTTTATAAGGCAGAATCTTATAAACATTTAGTAATTGCCACAATCGATACAGAAATTACGAATACACAACAGTCTTTTGTACATTTTGTTTTTTTGTACATTGGATGTAACTCGTTATTAATTTCTCTCTCTACATACATTAAAAAAAAATACATGCGTATATGCAAGTGTTTTCTATCACAAAAATATACGTTTTACGCAAACAAGCTCTTTTATAATAGCATATGGTTTTATTAAAAGACACATTTGTGTACGTGTGACATTTGTTTACTGTTTTCATTTCCTTTTGGTTAATTTACTTTGTTGGGTGCAAAAAAAAAAGCCAACATCGGCGTGATTTTTAATTGTTTCGAAGACATCACACGCTTTTGTTTGCGCCACTCTTTTACAACCCAGTACATTAAAAAAATCCATTAAAACCAACCAATAACGCACAAAGCATCGCTCATCCCCAGACATTAGCGCTCGTGAGCGGGGCGTGACCTCCGGGCACGGAAGGTGTGGTCGGGTGAGGTGGCCCCGCCCCCCGTGTCAAGTTACAAAGTTTCATTCAATCATTCACGCCAGGTATTTGGCGTGAAACACAATGACAGCACATTTTACACCCCAATATGTCAATCCACGCCGCATATTAAAATAATTGATCACAGAGACGCTGGGACGCCTCATCCCCAGCGTTTAGTGCACCAGCCAGTGGTGCTGCCTTCTGCTGGAGCCGCACTGCTCCGCCGGCCCGTGCAGAGATGGCGAGGAAACCCCGCGGACACGGCACTGCTTTTTCATGACGGTGAGTTTCCCCTTTGAGTGTATTATAATTTTGTGATAAAAATTTCAAGGAAAAAACACACACAACCTCCTTCCTCCCCTTCCTTCGGGGAGGGAAGAGCCAGCGCGGAGAGAGAAAAATCTATCAGCGACTGAGCTGCGAGGACAGTGAGGAAAATATATATGAGTGGGAGAGGGAGAAAGAAGAAGGAGGAGGAGGAGGAGGAGGGAGAGCAAATTAAAAGTTGCCAAATGGAGATATTGGGTTTCAAGAGGAGTGAGACAGGAGTAAGGGTTTGCCTCTTTTACCAGTCGTCTATGTGTGATTTCAATTCGAATAAATATCGACGCGTCGCTACTCGCCAGCGACCCGTCCGCACGGCTGCCCGACGAACGCGGCCCCGGCTGCCGATCAGGAGGCGCGGACGCCGGTGTGGCCAACAAGGCCGTCTCGCTCGACGATCCGCTTTAACCGATCCGACGGGGAACGCGCGCGCGATCTCCTATCGCCCCCCATAAAAAGGCTCTTCGAACCGATCGGCGAACCGCGTCCTCGGATCTGTCACGGACAAAGTCCCCGTGCGTTTCTCTCCGCCGCTTGGGCGAGATGAAGGCGGGTTTAGCGCGTCCTGCCCTCGCGCCACGGAGAGCGTTTCGTCCACCCTGTCATCCTGTTTGAGAAGTGAATCAGTAAAAGCTCGCCTCGCTTCGAAAGGCTTTAACGCGCTATTTTGAAGGCTTGCTGCTCTCTTTTCCGCCCCTTTGACTGAGCAGATAGAGAGTCGAGGGAGAGGAAGAGAAAAAACATCTCCTCCCTCATTCGAGTCGAAAATCGCTTAAACGAAAGCGCGTGCGGCGTCTCTGCTTCACAAAAGTCTGCTTTTAATGTCATATAAAGCTCGTTTCTGTCCCACATTAAAGCTGGTGTTTTTTTCAAGGGCATGGCTGGTTTATCCTGTCAGTTTCCCACTGCCAACGTTCACACCACAATTAATGCTGTTTTTTTTCATCACGTACTTGTGAATACATGATATTAATAGTGTATTTCTGTAAGGGTGTGTTCTATGGTGAACTAAAAGTCTGTCCTTTCATATTTTTTTATTCAGTCATATTTTAAATCATGGTAAACATCAACAGCAACGCAAAAACTCGAGCGAGCAACTGACAAAATCCAACACCTATTGTATGTTTGTGTACACAAATGGCCAACATGTAATAGGACATGTGTTTGGATTTGAAATCTTATGAATATCGATGATGATCGGATTAATGTCCATGTAGATGCGGTTTCGTGTCGATTATATTGTCGGCGGCTGTAAAAATCGGTGACGCAGTTTCGTGTCCTCCGCCATTTTGAGTCTCTGCTGCGGCAGGAAGAGCTTTGTGTGTCTTTCTTCTTCGCACACGAGCCTCTCGCTCAAAATCTCTCCTCACGCCTGGAAATATGTCTGTAAACGACATCAAGTCTTCTTCTTTTTTTTTTTTTTTTTTTATTTTTTATTAAAAACAATATTTTATCTGTTCAAAATAAAACTAGTGTTGAGTTGAACTTGAGTTGCTGTTTTTCTTTTCACTTTCCAGCTTTTATATGTGTTTTATATAATGCTTAATAATTGTATAATATATATTGAGTAGGACATAACACCCAAGCAAATTTGGTCTTCAAGTTTATTTGCTGTGTTGCTTTATTGTAGTATATTAGTAGAGGAATTTGTGGACCATAACCAACTCTAATAAAGTACAAATAGGTGGAAATATAATAATTATTTGGGATGAAGAATGTCCTTTATTTTACCTACACGTTAAAAATGTGCAATTACTGTGTCTTAGGTGTCATGGATGATGAAGACGATCGCCGTCTTCTGGATTTTATCGGGTGGGTGCTGTTGAAAATACAAATTTTAATTTAGTGAAAAGTGCTAAACGTATTTTACCATCTAATACAATTCCTGTTGTCTTTCAACAGAGATGTGCAAGCACTGAACGAGTATCTTCATGGTTCTAATAGCAAATCTGTGAGTATGTCTTTGTCTTGCATGACACGTTTCTTACAACCGTATTTTCTACTTGGCACTTAAAGTCCTCAAATAAAATTTAAAAAGTGCATGTGAACTTTGCTTGTGATATTGATTGATTTTACGTGGAACACGACGCCCAAAAACTTTCGTAGTAATACTTACTATGAAAAAGAGTGAGGTGTGGCCAAATTAAATTGGTGAGACAACAGCACGTCAAAGTCAAAGAAGCTTTATTGTCATAATTAACGTCCTGATTAAATCCAAACCAACATTGAATCTATGTGGCTTGAGTGATTAGTTCTGACTAGTCACTATTACTAATTGTTTCACATTGTGTTAGTGGTTTTGTTACTGAGAATGTGACAAACACACAGAAAGCAACTTCAGGGTGTTTCACGAAGAGTCCGTGGAAGGTTAAATGTTAGTTTGGCTTGCCACAGCGTTTTATCTACAAATTGTCGTCACTGTTGATCTATGACTTTGTGTGTTACATGCCACGTGGTACATTGATGACATAAGGGAACGCACCTTCACATTGTTTGCGTGTTACAATGGAGCAATGATGAGAGTTTTTGTGAATGGGGTTTTTTTTTCCCCCAAGAGTTCAACTTTTCTACCTCCGCCATAAAACCCAGAGTCTTTCGTGTGGAAAAAGATTAAGAGTTAGGCAATTATTGCAGTGAGATATTTAATGTCTTATTCTGATTGTGTTTTAAACAGATTGGAGAAGAAGATGTGACAAATGCAACGTATGGTTCTGCATCCTTCTTCGTCACTGACAGTGTGAGTATGTTGACAGTATGTTTCACACACAAAGGGGAAACGTATAGTTCAGTGGAGCATCTGGATTGGCTCCTTCCCCTGTGGTCAGGAAATGGATGAAGCAGATCTTCATAGTAACCAGTCATTTTCTTCTCAGGGCAGCTCAAATGCTGAAATCAAGGAAGCCCACAATAATCTGGAAGACTTTGGGGAGACGGACAGTGCTGGGCTTCAGCTCTCCAGCAGTCTTCCGTTTATCGAGGATGATCTGGATGACGAGAACTCACCCGGGGGCGTTGACCTGGAGGGCGAGGACCAACCCTTCGACATCCTCCAGAAGTCACTGCTGGAAGCAGACATCACGGAGCAGACACTGGCTCAAGAAGCCCTTCTGGACTCCCAGCCATCTCTCGTCCCCACAGCCGCAGCCTTCCCTCAGCAGCTGGTCTCTGGAGGGTTCGAAGGTGTCACCAGTCCACAGCCTCAGGCGTTTCTTCAGCAGGTTCCCCAACTACCTTTGCCAAACGGCCCCGCTGGACACATCCAGGTCGTGGGCTCCTTCAATGGCAGTGCCTCTTCTATGATGACCATCAACAGCCTGGAGCAGCCTCAGATTCTTCTGCGGCAGAGCGGGAACGTCGTGACAAACAGCAGCGGTCAGGGCGCCATGTTCGCCCCATCCGCCGCCGTGTCCTTCAATAAAGGCGCCATACCGGTTCAGAACATCATCATCCAGAGAGGGCCAACACAGCAGACTCTGGTTAGACCCATCCAGCCGAAACCTCTGCAGACAGGCGGGCAGACGCTGTACAACATCAGCAACATCGGTCTCCAGCCCAGCACCACTGCCAGCACACATCTGGTCAGTAGCTCCTACGCCACCACTGGCTCTTCCCTCTCAGCCCAACAGGTGAAGGTGGTCAATCCAGCCGGTGGCATCGTCATGCACTCACCACTGGGGCAACAAGGGCAACAGTCCCAGCCTCAAGGTCAGCTGCTGCTGCCCAGCTCCATCTCCCTCAACAGTGGAACCACAGTGCCAGGATTCCAGGCTGTGAACGGACAGGTGGTACCAGCCAGCGCTCAAGTAGGCGACACCACCACGTACTCCATACTGACCAGTCAGAACGCCACAGTGCAGCTGATCTCGGGCCAGAACTTTCCCAGCGGAGGCCAGCTGATACTGAATCAGAGTGTGGTGGGTGGAGGTCCGATCGGTCAGGCTTCTCCGACCCCTGTGGTGCAGGTGACCCAGAGAGCTGGTTCTGCTCCGCTCTGTCAGACCTCCGTGAGTCCTGAGCAGCAGCTGCTGGTGCCTGTGGCTCACAACACCGCTGCTGCCGGGCCGGAGTTTCAAATCTCTGCAACACAGGTGAGACGTTTATGTGAATATAAGCAGTGCTGTCAAAAGTAGTCACCTTCGTTACTTCGTAGGAAGTATAGATACTAGAGTTAAAAAGTACTTCTGTGGAAGTAAAAGTAAAATGCCCAATATTTTAAGTAAAAGTAGCTTTACTAATACTAATAAAACTACTTTTAAGTATAAAAGTAATGCATGGAAAAAATTACAGAGCTATATTGTTCTATTAAAATGTTGTTGTGAATTAATTACAAAGCTTATGCGTGGACTCAAGACACTAAATCACACAGGCTTCTCGGAGGTTGATAAATCTGTAAAAACTTGTAACAAAATCACGGGAGCTTTGAGATCTCTGGCAACTTTATTGGACAGTGAGACATATGGAGCTTTACACACGGCCTGCTCGTGATTTGTCTGGGTGTTTTTTTTTAGATCGATTCAACACGGAAAACATAAACTAACCAAAATGAAATCGCTGTAACGCGGCTGGTTTTGAAAAAGTAACGAATAGAAAGTACAGATATTTGCTTGAAAAAATAAGAAGTAAAAAGTAAGCGGAAAAATAAATACTCTAGCAAAGTAAAAGTAAGCCAAATTTCTACTTAAGTTGGGTCACCTCTGAATATAAGCACGCCTTTTCCCGTTTAAGAAGCTCAAAAACTGGGGGGGGGGTGCGCCCATATATGGACATAGCAAGTGGAATCACAGCACCCCCTACTGGAGATATACTCTGCCACATTTTGAAATCATATCTAACCATTACTATTTTTTCTCTATTATTTATGTAAAATCAAATTGAAGTGCACGAGTCAAAAGTTAGGTTTTGTTATTAGGCTGAAATTTCTGCAAAGTCAGAACACTAAGAAAGTAATGGAGTGCTTTTGTTCGCCTATGAAAGAAATTTTCATTTTGTGAGGTAAAAATCTTTGATTATGTCTTTCCAGTAATGCTTAGATTTTCACTCAAGGTGAAGTTGACTTATTGTTTGAAGTTGAAATACTTTTTTCGATTTTTCAGGACGCCGCAGCGACCACACAAAGAGTTCACGCACAGTTAATTAATCTCCTTGGTACCAAAGGTACGTGTGAGCGTCGTGGTGTATTATCAGGGCTTTGAGTTGTGCTAGTAGTTTGGTTTTCAGGCCACTAAGAAGCGAGTTTATCTCTGGACGTCCTAATTTTTTTTTTTTGGTTTTGTTTTTTTGTGATGTTCATTAGAAGTTTCACAATCATGCTTTACTATCCTAATTTTTTTAACAACTTCCCCAATGCTTGAATTACTGAAATTAGTTTAATAAATTAGCTGTTTAGAGCATATTTTTGGGAAAAACTACATTTTTTCCGATTTCTCTCTAAATGGCCCATTTAGCCTGTTTTCAATAGTCAATTTGTTCTGGGCAGAGTTACGTTTTCAGGCCATTAAGAGGCGAGTTTATCTCTGTAAGTCCTAATATGGTGTTGCCGTTTTATCACAATGTTGTTGTTTGATAAGTATCACAATCCTATTATACCATCGTGAGTATTTGTTTAACAACTTCCCTGCTTACTGAAATAGTTAAATATCTATAGTTAATCTATTTAGAGCATTTTTGGAAAATCTACATGTTTTTTTCTCTCCAAATGACCCATTGAGCCAGTTTTCAATAGTCAATTTCAGCTTTGCGCCATTTTTGTGTGTTTTTGCACGTCAAAACTCTGATGCCTTTTCTTTTCAGCTGTGAAATCTCCTGCCAATCAGGAATTGCCTCTCACGTCGAAGCGGCCTGCGCCCCAGCAGCTGACCCGCGGGGGAATGTGAGTGGCCGAGCGCTTTTACACCAGCGCTTTTACACCTAGCGCTCTTACACCTAGCGCTTTTACACGAGCGCTCTTACACGAGGGCTTTTACACGAGCGCTTTTACACCGAACGCTTTTACACCGAGGGCTTTTACATGAGCGCTTTTACACGAGCGCTTTTACACCGAGGGCTTTTACACGAGCGCTTTTACACGGGCGCTTTTACACGAGCGCTCTTACACCGAGCGCTCTTACACCGAGCGCTCTTACACCGAGCGCTTTTACACGAGCGCTCTTACACGAGGGCTTTTACACGAGCGCTTTTACACCGAACGCTTTTACACCGAGGGCTTTTACACGAGCGCTTTTACACGAGCGCTTTTACACCGAGGGCTTTTACACGAGCGCTTTTACACGAGCGCTTTTACACGAGCGCTCTTACACCGAGCGCTCTTACACCGAGGGCTTTTACACGAGCGCTTTTACACGAGCGCTTTTACACCGAGGGCTTTTACACGAGCGCTTTTACACGAGCGCTTTTACACGAGCGCTCTTACACCGAGCGCTCTTACACCGAGCGCTTTTACACGAGCGCTTTTACACGAGCGCTTTTACACGAGCGCTTTTACACGAGCGCTTTTACACGAGGGCTTTTACACCGAGCGCTTTTACACCGAGGGCTTTTACACGAGGGCTTTTACACCGAGGGCTTTTACACGAGCGCTTTTACACGAGGGCTTTTACACGAGCGCTTTTACACCGATGGCTTTTACACGAGCGCTTTTACACGACTAACACGCTCTCCACAGGGTTCTCCAGCAGCTAAGACGAGACCATCACGGAGTTCTGTCTTCTGAACGCACCTGCTTCGCTTCCTTTAATGATGTCATTGACCGATTACTGCCCTACCACGTTTTCCAAGGCTCACCGCAACGAGAGGAAGATTTTACCAAAGGTGAAGTTCTCCGCCGCTCAGGTGGCCGCTTGATTCAGGCTAACGTTGCGCTTTGACTCGCAGTGGACGAGGAGTTTGAGACGGTGGCCACGCAGGTTTTGAAGAAGACACAGGCCATGGTGAACAAATACCGCCGACTCCTCATGGTGGAATCCGAGGTACGGTCCAATCGAG
>MU204446.1:25937730-25965890 GCA_017309775.1 Paedocypris sp. Pulau Singkep | reverse complement strand
CAACGAGAGGAAGATTTTACCAAAGGTGAAGTTCTCCGCCGCTCAGGTGGCCGCTTGATTCAGGCTAACGTTGCGCTTTGACTCGCAGTGGACGAGGAGTTTGAGACGGTGGCCACGCAGGTTTTGAAGAAGACACAGGCCATGGTGAACAAATACCGCCGACTCCTCATGGTGGAATCCGAGGTACGGTCCAATCGAGACTTCGCTTGCTCTCTGATTGGTTACCGCCGAACCAGTGTTCATTTCGTCGACCAAATGTTATCGTCTTCGTCAATGACACATTTTACCTGACGAAAACGAATCGAAAACTATAAAAACTTTCGCTCAGAGACGAAAACTTCGTTTGTTCTTTCACCGTGCTACAGAGGTGCAAAGTACTTGAGTAAATTTTTTAAATATTGTAAATATTTTTTTTCTTTTTATAAGTACTTTTGGCTACTTTGTACTTGTACTGAGTTTCAAATATATAAGCAACTTCTATATTCACACAGTCTCAATAAATTCACGCAATCAATAAAGTACAAGTACTAATACAAGTACAAATACCACTCAGTGTTTCAATGCCTAAAGAATTTTTTTCAGTTTCTTTACGCGTTCAACCTACTTTTTTTTTTATAATCAATTGTGTTATACATATGTATACATATTATATATTTACAAAATGTACAAAAATTAGTAAAGTTTACATAAGTACTTTACACCTCTGTCGTGCAACCATTTGTTACTTATAAATGCGGTGCAATTATAATTTATTATAGTGTATTTAATTTCCTCTTTGTTGAGGTTTCATTTTCGAGAAAACATTTATTTGAATTGAAAGAAAAGTTCATAAAAAATAAGCTCAAGAAATATAAATGTCAAAGTAAGATCTTTGTACATTTTTTGTATGTTCATAGTTACCTGATGTATTCAGATTTCTTAGACATAGCAACATGTGACAATAGACAGTAAACATTTAGAATATATAGCACTTATATTTTTTGTCGACTAAATCTATACTATAATTCAGTCGATTAAAATATTGTGGTATTTAGTAAAATTAGACTGAAACTATAAAAATAAAGATGACTAATTTGGGACTAAAACAAAACTGAGATTTAGTCAAAAGACTAAAAAACTAAATAAAAAACCTTTGTCAAAATGAACACTGCGCCAAACCACACGATTATCATAAAGTCGAACCGAGTCCACCAGCTTGAATGTCGCTCTCGCCACGTTTGGTGTGAAGAAATCGTGCTTGTCTTTCTCTGGTGACCCGCGTCCGTCCGCTTCCAGAGGTCCAGCCCGTCCTCAGAGATGGTGATGATCGACCGGACCTTTAACCAGGAGGAGCGCAGCAACCTGACGCAAGACAAGCGCACCGTGTTAGTGGACCCGGGTGAGTGTGTGAGTGTGTGTGTGTGTGTTTCAAACGTGTGACCGAGTCTGTTGGTGTGTGTGAGTGTGTTTTGAGTGTCTTGACTGGTTGAGTGTGTGTTTGTTTGTTTGTTAGTTAGTACTGTGTGTGTGTGTGTGTGTGTGTGAGAATGTGTTTTAGTGACATCGAGACTGTGTGTGTGTGTGTGTATACAAGTGTGTTTTGAGTGTCTGACTGACTGGTTGAGTGTGTGTTTGTTTGTTTGTTTGTTAGTTAGTTAGTACTGTGTGTGTGTGTGTGTGTGTGTGTGTGTTTTAGTGACATTGAGACTGTGTGTGTGTGTGTGTGTGTATACGACTATGTTTTGAGTGTCTGACTGACTGGTTGAGTGTGTGTTTGTTTGTTTGTTAGTTAGTTAGTACTGTGTGTGTGTGTGTGTGTGTGTGTGTGTGTGTGTTTTAGTGACATTGAGACTGTGTGTGTGTGTGTGTGTATACAAGTATGTTTTGAGTGTCTGACTGACTGGTTGAGTGTGTGTTTGTTTGTTTGTTAGTTAGTTAGTATAGTGTGTGTGTGTGTTTTTGTGACATTGGGAGGGTGTGTGACAGTTATTGTGTGTGTAAACAAGTATGTTTCCAGTGTCGGACTGGTTGTGTGTGTTTGTTTTGAACTAGTGACGAAACCAGTTTGTTTTAGTGACATTTATTGTGTGTAAAAGAGTGTGTCTTGACTTTAGTGTGTCTGACTGGTTGAGTGTGTGTTTGTTTGTTAGTGGTGTAAATTAAAGTAGTGTGTGTGTTATTTTTAATTTTAGTGAGTGTTTTTTGTTGTTTCTGTGTGTGAATGAGTGTTTTAAGTATCTTGCTGGTTAGTTGTGATTGTGTTGTGTGTGTGTCTGTGTTTTATGTGTGACTGCGTGTTTTGAGTGTCTGACTGGTTGAGTGTGTGTTTTTTGTTAGTGATGAAAATTAAAGTAGTGTCTGTGTGTGTATTATTTT
Source organism: Paedocypris sp. Pulau Singkep (assembly GCA_017309775.1). Lineage (NCBI taxonomy): Eukaryota > Metazoa > Chordata > Actinopteri > Cypriniformes > Paedocypris > Paedocypris sp. Pulau Singkep. The sequence goes on along the minus strand of MU204446.1, from coordinate 25,963,535 downwards.
TTTATTTTTGTGAGTGTGTTTGTTACTGTTTGTGTATGTGAGTGAGTGTGTTTTTTTACTGGTTAGTTGTGGTTGTGTGTGTGTTTTGAGTGTCTGACTGTTTGAGTGTGTGTTTGAGATTGTGTGTGTGTGTGTGTGTAAAGTAGGTTTAGGAAGTTTTAATGGTCGGGCTCAATATTAATTGACTGATCTCAAACCCAAAATGTGTTATAATTTCATCACCGATATAGTTTAATCTATCCAAACACATAAAACAGTATTTAATCACAATATTAATTTAAAAGCGAGGCGATGCCAGTGTGACGCAGAAGAGCCCAGAGAGAGAACGTGCTTCTGCGTCACTAGACTACAGTGTAAATGCACTAGGTGGCAGTAGCGCGCTCAGTTTTCTGTGTTAGAGATTGCTGACGTACAAAAGTGAGTCTCACAAATCAACTCGATCGATTATTTAACACGTGTGAAAAGAAAGAGGACCAGGGTTCCTACACTTTCTGAAAAGTCCATGTTCAAGTTTGATTCATTTTAAATTCTTAATAGCGATATTTATTTTTAACACTATCGCAATGACACTTTTTTTCGCTGTGCTCTTTGGCCTCTGAAAATGCACGTTTCTACACATTTTCAAGCACTTTGTTCAAAATCCAAGCACTTTCAAGGCCTTGAAGACGCATGATTGAAATCCAAGCATTTTCAGGGAGTTCAAGCCCCCGTAGGAACCCTTGAGGATGGAGATAGTGAGAGTTCTAGAAAGTTCCACAAAGCCGATGTAGCCTCTCATGTTTCTCCTCCCGTGTCTCGTGATCTCAGACGGATTCCTGGAGGACTTCTGCTGCGGCCCCAAGAGAAGAATCCAGAGTCCCGAGGCCACGGCAGCGCGTGAAGGAAGCACCAGCACCAGCACCAGCAGGAGCCAGGAACCCAGAAGAACCCCCATCAAGTGCATCCTCAGCCTCAAAAACAAGAAGATCAGCCTCTTCAGCCCAACCCAACACTACTCCACCTCTTCCTCCTCATCCCCCAGCCAATCACAGCACGGCCCGGCCGCCACTCACGAGCAGCCACTCCCCCCCGATCACGCTCACTCCTCATTGGCCGACACGGACTCGGTGCTGGAGGCTGCGGTGAACAGCATTTTAGAATGTTAGTGCCATACGTACGTCAGCTGGCTCCGTGCCACGCCCGGAATAGAAACGCACACGGCAGTTTTTTTTTTAAGAGTGAAGGAAAAGACGATGCGCTAATGATCCTGTGCCTGTTTTAGAGACGTTTACAAGGTTTCTGTTTTTTTTTCTCAGTGCTTCATGGGAAATGTAGTGAGTATGCCGTGCAATGTCTGGAATGTACGTAGACGGCGGTTTTTCTGTAGCTTATCAATCAATATCACCTTTTAGACGGATAGTCCGTTTGCACTTGAGGTCTGTTCACTCACTAGGCGTCGTGGCAGTAGACTTGAAGCACTCGAAACACACCGGCACGTTTTATCGTACGTTTTACTTTTGTGTTATTTTTGTACCTTACAGGTATGTGGCGCTCTCCTCAGAGACGAACCCTGGCTTAAATCCTCAGATTGAGGACACGATGTTACATTGTTTAACTTTGTTTTTAATTCGCTTCCAACTTTAGGTGAAGTCTGTGCTGCTCCCCGCCTCCGAGTTTTGGAAATCCGACAAATGGTTGTGTTGTATTGACAGATTCCCTTCGAGAAGTGTGTCTGGTTTGCTCAGCTCTCCTCAAATGTGATGGACGTGATCTTGCACTTATGCCACCGGGACACGTGGAGACTGGCGGACTGACGCGTTTGATCGGTGGGGCGTGTTCTGCCCCCTGCTGGCGAATCGTATTTGCACACGCGATCTAAAACCCCCAGTAGATCGCCAGAACGTAAAGACAGAACATATCGGGCGTTTATCGGCTCGGGTGATTGAATGTCGGATTTGTTTTTCGAGAAGTCATTTCAAACGAGCAAGTTTTAGCGCAGAAGACGTTTCAACGCTAACGTTTCACGGTTCCCGAGCAGTTCAACCAAATAACGTCACACCTTCTTCTCTCTGATCCGATCCCTAGTCGTTGGCATTAGGGAGCGTTGGAACCCTGGAAGGGTTTCTTTGCCTTAGCACGGAGCGAGTGAAGACGACACGTAACCGTCATTTGTTTTTATCGCGTTCTGTCGTGCGGATTTTACGTGGCCTTCTGTTTCCGTTCGACCCCGTGACCGCCGTATCGATATATTATTTGTGTCGCGTCAATCAAAAACTTGATTTATGTTTGTATTACAAATGGAAAAAAAAACACATATTTATACTTTTTGTAAAGAAAAGGAATGTAAAACTAGTTCTTTTTTTATTATTTTAGGTATGTCTGTCATACTGTATGTGATCATGATTTGTTGTTTTTCTGAGTGTTCATCATAATGGGAAAAAAAATCAATATTAAATTCATTTTTTTGAATACATCTGAAAAGACGCGTCAGCATTTTGAGTGAGATTTGGACAACATTTTTAAATAATTTTATTCAGAAAGCAAACAATGTGACACAGTGACAAACATTCTAAACACAATTCTAAATGAAATATTTGCTACTCAAACATCTAAAACACTACAAATCTATGGAATCAGATTAGTGCCAATTATATCAAATGTAAAATGAAAATGTTTCACATTTATGTTTGCTTTTTTATTTTCACTCGCAATCTTCGCGTTTTCGCCATGAATGCAGCTGTTAATCACATTCTCACCAGCCAATCAGAGAAGGACTGCCACCACATGAAACTTGAAACAAAAATGAACGAAGGAACGAAAAATTCGAAGTGGACAAAAAGTTTCAAACGAAAACTTTCAAAAAATTGAAATACCAAACGTATTTTTATCTTTTATCTTTCTCACCAGCCAATCAGAGAAGGACTGCCACCACATGAAACTTGAAACGAAAATCCAAGCAAAAAAAAAAAAAACGAACGAACGAAAAATTTGAAGTGGACAAAAAGTTTCAAACGAAAACGTGAAGATTGCAAGCAAAAAATTGAAATACCAAACGTAAATGTGAAGCATTTTCGTTCGTTTCTTCGAAATTTACGTTTGATATTTTTTACACTAATCTGACTCCCTACAAATCAATAATTATTATTTTATAAGATCTGATTACTAAACACTCAATCACACGTCTACTATGGCTTGTTTTCAATTAATACATAGGAAACGTTTTATAAATATAACATGTTTTTTAAAATATAATCAACCAACGTTTAAACATATTTTTAATAAACAAAAACAATCCTGATATTAAAAGCTTCGCTCCGTCGCTGTCTCTAATGGTACTTCCTCCAGCGCTCTTGTTCTGAAACACAGCGTTTTAATTGGTTGAGCGCCCCCTTGTGGACAAACCGACCCGTGGACACGTCAAACCCACTCACTCAGATGCGAGAAGCTCCATATGTAACACAGGACGCAGTAGCCGGTCAGCAGCATAGAAACCCCACCCAGGCCTCCTTTACGAACGTCAATGTACTTCCTGTAGTACCACTGCCAACCTGGAGCAAAACAACCATGTTATTTACCGTTCATACTGTTATTATCACCACGTTTAGGGATTCAAACATGTGGAGGCCCACAAGGCTCAGTGCTGGGTCCTTTCCTGTTTAACGTCTACAGCTTTAAAAATAAATAAATAAATAAATAAATTCACAAACAGATCAACTTGCCACTATTTTGATCCGCAAACCTACTTCTAATGCAACACTCTATTAACAATTGTTGTGTAATAAAACTCCGTGGATGTATTGTTTGGTGCCCGGATTTAAACATGACATGTATGGCTTTATTATTATGGGTTGCGGGATTATGTGACTTCTTAAATGACTTCTCCGGACACCTGGTGTGCCACAAGGCTCTGTATTGGGTCCTTTAACCATTTACAATGGGCGGTAAAACCTCACAATTTTTTTAACCATCACAGCATTGCTTAACGCTAGATGTAATAGATACGCTAGATAAAATGTATTCGTTTCATGAGCGAAATTGCCCTGAAAAGTCAATTTTAATGTAATGGTTTGACCTGATTTACTACTACATCTAAAAATGAAGACCACTGGCTTTTCCTAAGAACAAAAGTACACAGTGACTTGCCTGATAATTCCATAACTATGGAAGAGCTGCACTATTCAGGATGAAACGAGAATAACTATTTTTTTTTTTTTTTGCTTAGAATAAAGATCACGATTCTGGATTTTTTTTTTTTTTTCATTTTAATGATTTAATCCTGAACATCAGATCATACAGCAATAGCATAACACAAACTATTCCTTGCTTTAAATGTAAATAAATGTAATATAATATTATTTATTTAAAAAATTATTTTAGGACCTGACGTAGCGGGTGTTTGCGTTAACCAATCAGAGCAAGGCATCAAAAAAGTCCCAAAATGATTTTCACTGGAGCAGAAGAGATAGCAACACAGGAGAGCGTGTCGTCTCCAGATCCGGTTTGGCAGAATCATCTAAAAGCTGGATTAAGATGGCGAGGGGGTTGGAATCGAGATCACGATCTTGTAACGATGAATCGTGCAGCTCTATGTGTAAGAAAACAAACCTTGCTTTAACATTCTCACGGTCATTCTGGGAGACGTTGGCATCCGAGATCCAGCCCAGAGGGGAAGTTCACGCAGCTGGACATCTCCGAGTCTCCGTTCCACCAGAGGCACTGGAGAACAAATGTGCTCAGAATCTTCTAACGTAATTCAGACTTTGTAGACGTTAGGTGTCATTACCTTCCCTCGCTGCAGATGTTCTGGGGAAGGGATGCTCTGAAGAAGCCTGAGCGGGATGATGGTGGCCTTCAGCTCGTCTGGACAGCAGCGTTCTGTAGGCAGGAATGATCTCCGCACTCCATCCCAGACTCACGACACCTTCTTTCAAAGCTTCAGACACTGAACTCTCTCCAACAGAGGACCAGCGTGAGATAGACGCCTTCACACCCGATGATTGGAATTCATCTGGCTGCTTTACAGTGGAAGGAACGTCTTCCGTCCATTGATCAGCTGGTGGATTATTCCGGAGACTTGTTGGTGTTTTTGGCGCCACCTCGAGGACGAGATCTGACTTCAGCGTTGGATCATCACGCACCGAGCTGCCTTCATCTGACATGTTTTGAAACCTCCCGGGATTGTTTACACGGAAAACGGTAAATTGCGGAGATGTTGCTGCGTCCAGCTTCTTCTCGCCCAACATGTCCAGGGATGAGCGCCCAGTGACTTTGGATTGTCCAGGAGGCGCAGAAGCATGGCTCTGCTTCTCCAGCTCCTTCTGTCTTCTAGCCAGCCATCTGCTCGGTGGCTTCGCTGTGATTGTGATGGAGGTGCGAGTGGACGACTTCTTCTGCGTCTCGATGTTTTGTGTGTGTTTGGGAGGGTCTTGAAGGGCGTGGCTGTGTTGAAGCGGCGTCAGTTTGCAGTGAGGAAGGTGAGACTTCAGACGCTTGAAGGGCTTTCCGCAGTGAGGACACGCTTCTGGAAGACAGTAAAGAAAGCGTGTGGTGGGAAAGTTCTGGTTTGTTTTGAACAAATTCAGAGGTGTAAAGTACTTGAGTAGTGTACTAAGTTTAAAGTTTGTACATTTCTCGTTGTTGGGACAAATAAAGGTTTTCTTCTTCTTGAGTAAAAGGACTTTGTTACTTTACTTAAGTATGTTTTTGGCTACTTTGTACTTGTACCGAGTATCAAAAATAAAAGCAACTTTTACTCTCTACTCTACACTACATTTGTGCTTGAGTATCTGTACTCTTTACTCCACTACATTTACCATTACTCGTTACATTGTGATTGTGTGCAATAAGCTGGCATCGATTTATACCGTGGTAAATTTCTCGGGGGAACGAGGCGATAACGCCATCTGTAGGGAGCTGAAGGTACTGGATGGTATTTATCAGCTAAATCACTTGAATTAGAGGCGTGAGTGTATTTTACTAATTTTAGTACATCATATATATTTTACTAATCTGAATTTTTTTCTTTGCACACTTCAGTTTGACTGAGACAGACTTTTTGTTCTTTTTATCTACTTTGTATGAATTGAGTTTGTTTTCTGTGGTTTTTGTGTGCCAAAATTCAGTGCAGAATAAAACTTTAAGTTCTTTTAAAAGTGATACTTTTACAATAATTATCTGTACTTTTACTCAAGTATGGCTGTCTGGTTCTCTTTACACCTCTGAACAAATGCAGGTTTCTTTTAGATGTTTTTTTCTTTTTCTATTCATCCCAGTCAAAAACTATAGAATCAGATCAGTGGTGTATACAAAGAAGTGTGTAAATAAAGCTGAAATAGTTTGAAAACGTCTTCTTTTGCATGAAACTGCAACTTTTTAAATTTTGTAGTTTTCTGTAACATTACGCAAACACAATACTAAACTATTAAAATATGCAAGTGATAGTACTTATCAATAAATGATGCCACTTACCTACAGTCATTTTCTCATCTCCTCCAAACAATCAAATGACTTTCTTGTTTCACAGACATTGCTCAGACTGAGGTAAACATTACCGTACAGGTCCGCGGGTGTAAGGCACGTGGGGGTCCTGAGAGACCCCGCGGCTGCCCCTTCAGCGCCCGAGTGGAAATAACTCTCGATTTTACTGAAACGTGTGGACTCCCGTTTATTTCAGCAAATCAGATTGGATTTAAGAGAAACTGTGTCGTAACAAATATTTGAAATTACTATAAACTGGGTCGTTATTTCTACTTCGCAAAAGCACGTGACTATTGGTCAGTAGCGAGTGGGCGGAGTCTATCAGTTGAACGCGGCGTGTGTGTGTCTGTGTGTGTGTTGCATTGTAACTAACTACTGTATTAATTTATGTTAATCCATATTCTGAACATATTTTTACCAATGGTGTAAAGAGCATGCTCTCGTTTTTAAATATGATCGACTACACAAAATAAATTCATTATGATTAATATCAACACGAAAATATTATTTTAAATCTTTTTTCTGTATATTGTACGTGTTGTAAATACTTGCGTGTATTATACAAAAAAGGAAAACAACGTCTAAAATTATACTCTATCCACGTAATATCGTGGTTAAGTACTGTGCTATACATTACATAATATAAAATCATGGATTAAAATAAATTCCATATTTATCTTATATCTCACTAGATATTATTTAGAAAATTTTAAATATATTTATTTTATTAAAATGTGTTAAATTAATAATAAATTTATTATTTATCAATTAATGAGAGATACTGGAAAAACGAGAAAACAATAAACCTTTTAGCTTACAAATACAGTACTGTGCAATGCGTAATATACAATTAAAAAAAATAATTAAATGAATATTTTTCATATAAATACAGTTTATTTCTCTTTTATCTCACTAGATATTATTTATAAATATCAACTAGTAAGAGAAAGTGAAAAACGAGAAATCGATACATCCGTTCGCCTACAAATTGACGTCATGCAGGAACGGAAAAAATATCGGTCGATTTTCACATGTTTATTTGAAGTGGCTGTTGTTGTTTTTTTTCTTCTTCTATTCTCTAGAAGAAAAGAAAAGCAGCAGCAGCAGCAACAACAACAACAAGCCGAATTCGGGAGAAATCCGATTGTCCCAAAGCGCGACGGACGCTGCGTGCGTGACGTCGCGTGCGTGCTACGTCATAATGACAGCAACAGATGGGAGCGCGAGCGAGCGCGAGATCCGGCGACATGGAGACGCTGTAACTTCAACAATGTCCGGAGTGTTCGAGCAGCCGTGAGCGGAGAACGGTAAAGCCCAGCACAGGCCGCCCCGCAGCGGCCTTCACGCGTCTGTCAGGCGGGCCGTGAGTGCGAGGCGAGGCGGTGAAGTCCGTGTAGCATCGAGCTATCCGCGTCTGAATGACAGCGTCAGTTTCGCTCGAAGATCGTGTTTCTGTTCGTGTTTGATTCGTCTGTCACTCTTTCATAGGAGGAAAAGACGCGTCAAATGTTTATAGACGTACTCGAATGAGTGTAGAAAAACGCTATATAGAAAAACGCAAATCTCTATATGACGTGCTCATTTATGGTTTGTGTTTGTTTGTTTATATGATGTGTGCGGTGCGTTATGCTCATGTTTGTTTGTTCATTTAAATTAGTTTCTACTGTTTATTTATTTCAACTGTGTTTCTACTATTCTAGTGAATTTCTCCCGCTGTGGGACAATTCATGGCTTTTCAATTCAATTCAATCTAAAGTTAATATAATATATATATATATATATATATAAATATATTTATATATATATATAAATATATTTGTGTGTGGGCATATCATATGTGGTTTATTTGAAAGAGACGTGCACGTATGTGTGTATGTGTATGTACACACACATACAGTCTATACAGTAAATGTGTGTATTAGAGCTGCATGATTAATCGTTACAAGATTGCGATTTCGATTCTACCACTTTCACGACCTTCATTCAGCATTTATACGATTCTGCCGAACTCTCTGATCTACGACCAGCGGTTTCTAAACGAAACTCACGATCATTCAAATACCGTATTATAACAGAAAACATCCAAAAAGAATCGTGATCTTTATCCTAAGCAAAAAAATCGTGATTATCATTTTCTCCAGAAAAGTGTGTATAACAGCACATTTCTCAAGCACATGAATGGCCATAACGTGTGTTTTTCTTCCCTTTGGTCACAGGACGAGGCTTTATTCCCCGAGAGTGACGCGTGGGTCGGCCCGTCTGTCATGCTGACGCAGAGCAGGTAGGGTCCGCTGGGTATTTTTAGACGTGCTGTAGATGGGACTGATCCTCTCCACGAGCTGCTATGCTACGTGAGGCGAGCTAATGACATGTGTGTTTCTTAAATCTGAGTCATAATCCTGCGGAGGCTGTGAGGATGAGTCAGATCAGACTGTGATACGGTACCCGTCTGATGGATCGCCGTTTGCAGGAAACGCAGACGCAGTTTGGATGGCGAGGAGCTTCAGGTTCTGCCGCAGACCAAGAGGTCCGGAGGCTCCGCTCTACTGCCCGACATCAACCGCGATGTCTGGGACTCTGAGGTGAGGAACCACAACCAGCAGCTGAAGTGTGTGTGATGCCAGTCTGGGTGTGAGATCTGTGGCCTACAGTCCAGTCATAGCAGACATCAGTCAACCTGGTCAATGTTCCTGACGGGCATCAGTCATGGCGTGTATCGTTCATGATGGGCATCAGTCATGGCGGGAATTTAGCAAATTCGACCAATTCAGTTGGTCCGTCACATCACGCCGCATTGTTTTGGCACAGAAGAACGTCCACGTAGCGATGGGACGTCCCGCTCTTTTCAAAGACTCTGCTCTTTTGGCTCGGCTCTCTTGATTCCAGTCCGTTTCGCGGTTCCGTACCTACTCTAAATAAAGGTGAAATAATAATAATTATTAAATAAATAATTATTTATTCTTAAATTCTTAATAAACGTCTTTGCCTCGTATAATGCAAACACGGTGTTTCTCAAGACTTAAATAATGACACACTTTACTATTAAACTAATAGTCTAAACTTATTTGACTAACTAATACTGGTAGTGTTTTCAGTACGGTGTAAGTCTCTTAACTAAAATGACACCAGTTTTTTTGTTCTCTGCAACTTGGCCTTTAGGAACTAAGGTCTTAAACGAAAGGTCTTTCTTTCTAAAAAAAAAAAGACACTACATTTAGTTTATCTGCAACATTGTGTTGTCTAATTACAGTTTTGCATAATAAATGTTCTCAAAACGACACGCAGCGTTTCTTTAAAAAAAAAAAAAACAGCAATTTGTCTTTCCTTAGAGTCTATGTAACCTGTTCTGAAATGGTTAATTTATATCTCACAATATATATAGTTATCGCACGAGGCTGCAATATATATATCGCAATATGGATTTTAGGCCGTGTCGCCCATCCCTACTGCCAGCTCTTCTGTCAGATGTTCTCCTGCTGCAAGAGCACAACACTGATCACTCCAGCTAGGGCTTATTTTCAATTGACTCAATGGTGTTCTCGCCTCCTCAGTCTTCCAGCAGCGACAGCAGTGCGGTCAGCAGTCCAGAGTCCAGCTCTGACCAAAGACCAGCCCACGTGTGCCACGCCCCCCAGGGTGCCAGCGAGGAGGGCGGAGTCTCGTACCACCTCATCAACCGCGTCCTGCGGGAGGCGCACTTCAGCAGCCTGCAGTCACGTGGTCATCAGGGCCAGACGTGAGGCTCGTCATCACCACAGGTCACGAGGGGTTGTGACCTTCAGGCGGGTGCTACAGAACTGTGTCCACGGTGCTGGTCTCAGAGCGCGGCGCTTCTGCTGGACCTCCAGACTCTCCATCTTCAGATCAAGGAGTCCAGTGGCTTCTACCTGCCGCTGAAGATTAGGGCAAATCTCAGGGTGAGGAGACGTTCCTGTGGGCCACGTCCGATGGTGAGAAGGTCTCTAGCTTTATTTGATGTGGAGAGGCGGTGGATCGGCTTGTCATCCGCATCCACGGCTTTAGTTGTTTTAGTGTTGGGCGTTCGTTGCGGATGAGGAACGTGGCGTCGGTGGTTTTAACGAGGGCTTGTGTGAATAACTGTCATTAAACTTCTCCACTTTACGCTTGACTTGTCTTTGTTGTAGAGCTTTCTTTAAGCGTGAATATTAAGTCGATTTCTTATTCTCCAAGTGAGTCTCTCCATCGCAAAATGTCTCTCAGAAGCAGTCTCTCACTTCCTTTCTTTTTCTGTCTGTTCAACTTGTAATCGTCTCTCTTTTTCTCACCCTAACATACTTTTTATTAACTCTCATGTTAACTTTTTTTTTTTTTCCCTCAATTCTCACACTAACGTTCGTTTTCTCAACTCTTTCACGCCAATATTGTTCTTCAACTCTCACTTTCAGTTTGTTCTCAACTCTCTCTCTCCAACGTTCTTTTTTTCCAACTCTTCAACAGACTTTCTTCGCTAAATGTAAAATTAGTTTTTTCGCAACTCTCAGGTTAAAGTTCTTTTTTCTCAACTCTCTGACCTTCTTATCTCCAACTCGTTCTTTTATTTTTTTCTTAACTCTGTTACTTTAACAACCCCCCTAAACAATTTTTCCTCACTCTTGACATTCTTTTTCTCAACCTATCTCAGTCTGACTTTCTTTTCTCCAACTCTCTCACTTTAACATTCTTTTTCTCAACTCTCCTAGTCGAACATTCATTTTCTCAACTCTCAGTTTGACTTTCTTTTCTCAAACTCCTCCTCTTTCTGTTCCTTTTCCTCAACTCTCTCTTTTTCCCCCAACTCTCCCTCACTAACTATTTTTCTCAAATTCTCAAATCCCTTTTACACTTGACATTTATTTTTATTAACTCTCCCAGTCTGACTTTGTTTTTATCCAACTCTCTCATTCTTTTTTTTCAACTCCCTCTGACTTTCTTTTCTCAACACTTTCTCTATACATCTCCAGATCCAAACTTTTCTCTCTCTAGACCTAATTTCTCATTCTCTAACTGTTTTAACTTTTTTTTTTTTTTTAAGTCTCCCCAAGTTTCTCTTGGAAATGGATGAACTTTTCTAATCCGCTGTGGACGTGTGGCATGTCAGGTGAAGAGCATCTTTACTGACGGACTGTTTTCTACAGATAAGAGTCGAGTATCGAGCCATCAATCCTGAAATCACCAGTCCAGTTTCTATTCCACACACGTATAACAGACAGAAGTCTCCGGCCATCACTCTCACCACTTGCACAATTTCTCAAGCCGCCAACATGATTTTCGTAATCTGAAATATTAATACAGCTCATGACACGTGGCCTAGTAGGAAACATCTCAGATCGTCTCGAGCGCTGATAATAATTAGCTTGTTATGCTAATAAGAGTTTTTCTGAATAAATACTAGCGTCAGAGGTTGAGGAAGGAGAAGGCAGACGATGTGGTTTCCTCCGCTGGAGAAGCGTCTCTGGAACACACGCCATCACAGATGTTCACCAGCTCCATTCCTCTGAAGAGCGAGAGTCCGGAAGGTTCCGCATCCTCGGGAGCAGAAGCGTCGTCCTGAGCTGTAAAGAACGGCCGGGCTGGTGAGCGTGAAGAGCCTGGACACGGAGCTTCCTCACCGGAGAGCATCTTGGGATTCGTCGAGCTGCCAAGCAAAGCCTCAAACTGCCTGAGGAGCTGAAGAACACAAGATGTCAGAAGAACACAACGTCAGCTGGACAAATGTGCAATATCCCACATTTTGCTAAGCAACCTTCACAGTAAAAGAACACATAGACGACGGCTTCTGTTTTTCCATCTTCTACAAAAACAGATTTAATAAGGATCCAGTCTGATCAAGCTGAATCTACTGTAATTAAACATATTTAAGCAAATATAAATAAAGCACCCACTTTGATGTCATTTTACTAAAATAATAGATGAAAAAGAATCTATTCTAGTTATCAGAACTTCACCTCCCAGAAATCATTGGGATACAGTGACCTTTTTTGAGCATCGAAAATTAAAAAAAGTGTGCTTATATTAGCGTAATTACGTTATTTAGTATTTTTTGACTACTTTTTTGTACTTGTACCGAGTATCAACAATATAAGCAACTTTTACTCTACTTGTGAATTCCTCTCGACTACATTTGTGATTGAGTATCTGTCTCTTTACTCGGCTACATTTGAATGACACTTACCGTTACTTGTTACATTGTGATTGTGTGCAACAAGTGGTTCTACCGTGGTTGATTTCTTGGGCAAACGAGGTGATGCTATTTATGAGCTAAATCACAAGAACGTGAATTAGCGGTTGCACTTTGTTGCACATTTGAGTTTGACTGGGACTGACTTTTTGTTCTTTTTATCCATTTCGTTCTGCCATTTTGAAACATTGAGATGTTAAATTTCTGTATTACGAAATAAAACCTCATAAAATTTCTTTTTCTTTGTAAAGACCATTTTTCCCCTAATTCGCATAGCGAATGTGTGTTGGTCTGGAACTAAGAAAAACGCTATAAACTTGAACTTGAACATGACCTTCATCTCCAGGCTCCACCTCACCCACGTCTTCCTCAGCTCAAGTCTCTCATCTCCAAGAGTGTATAAAACATAATTAGATCTTCACACACTCTTATAATCCGGTTTGTAATAATACTTTTTACTTGGAACTTGGACTTTTTACTTGTTGCTTTTACAACAAATGAAAATTTAGGGAACACATTAAGAACTTTTTAACGGTTATGGTGATTTAAATATCTTTCAACTGGAATTTTTTATTTGACATGTTCTGAGCTCAGACGCTCATAGGTGAAGTTACTACAGTACTCGAGGCGTTCTGGATCTTCTGGAATGTTCTGAGAGGCGAGTCGTGGAACTGGTTTGGGTTAAATACCTTGGTAGCTTTGCTGGCGACGGGTCCGGTGGTTCCTTCACTCAGACGTGTGAGGCTTGTGTGCGTGAGATTAAATATACGCTCAAGAGACAGAAAATCTGAAGCCATCAGACAGGCCAGAGCACACAGCGCCCTCTGGTGGACAGAAACAGACGAGACCTCAAATGTGAAAACTGTTCCTGAAAAGCCTAAAATTCATCTAAAATAACACACATTATTACTACAATAAATATTATTAGTGTGTACTGTTTCCAAGAAAACATAAACTGATCCTGAACCAAAGCTACAGACTATAGAATGAATGTCACATGACGTCAGCTAGGTCTTATTTTCTGGGAAATGCCTTCAAACGACATTCCAAGACTGGTTAAATTCACAAAGCGACAGGAATCTTTACCATCTGAACGACCGGCTGCGGATCCTGAAGCTTCCGGGAGAGGAGCTCCACGATCACCTCACAGTTGAGAGTGGAGCATCTGGAAGAAGGAGCGGAGGTTTAGAGGAGAGGTTTAGCTCAAGTTTAGGCTGAAGCGGACGGACTCTTTCAGGAAGTGCTGGCTTTCCTCTCTGCACAGGAAGACCTTGGCTCCTCTGGTGATGGCGTGGACCAGCGCCGTCTCCTGTCCGCAGTCGCTCAGATGCACGGCCTCCGCACTGAAACGACACACAACGCTCTTACCAGAACTTCTCTTATCACTCACTAGATGGCGCTAGCGACACACGCTTGAAATCTGATTGGTTGAAGGAAAAGTCATCTCTGCCTGGCAACAACAGGTGGTTAAAATGTGATTGGTTAAATGCTCTAATATAAATATTTAATATAATATACATGCATCCATCGGAAAACTGTGAGAGGAAGCGTGCAGACCATTTAAAATGTCCGTATTTACAGAAATATAAGCAATTTTTCATGCACCAAATACAATTTTCACTACTAGCCGAACTTAAGCATCTCCTTATTTTCTTGATGTTCTGACTTTCCATCTACATAATGTTTCTGACTAAATAACTAAACCTAACGTGTGACCCATCCCAAATTTCACTTTAATGTTGATTTACTTGAAAAATAGATTAACAACAGAACGTTAAATATTATTTCTAAATGTAGTACAGTATATCTCCTGTAGATATGACTTGTTTCTATTTCAGTGTTATTTAGCCACTGCTAAGTGTTGCTGTGTGGATAAAGTTTTTATTTTGACTTCTGTTATTCAGGTAAATGTTTTATTTATATACTTTACATTCTGTTGCGTGTGAGGTGGCGTAGCTTAGCCACTGCTAAATGTCGTGTCATGGCTAATGTTTACTTACTTCGGTTATTGAGCCAACAAAACGCACGACTGCCTCTGGAACCATTATTTAAATAAAGAAAAGAGGACGCAAAAAAGAAGCCATTTATTTGTGATAATAACAATTGGGAAAAAAGGGTGCTTATATTCAAGTAAATACGGTATTTACCAAGCATCCACGGACAAAACTGGACTAACATCCATCTATGATTCAAACTCTTTTTGGACGGGTGGCCTGGCATAAATTAATGAATATTATGCTCAAAATAAAGTCCTTGAAGTGAATGGAAGTTCTACAAGACATATTACAGTGACTCGACACGACTCACCGCTCTAATTGGTCGCCGCTCTCCCCACTCGCGCCGGATTGGCTGCCTGAGCCCGCAGACTTACTGCTCCTGTCCACAGAGCCCCGCCCCACAGGCGCCGTGTCCAGGGTGGAGTCGCGGGAGGAGCTGTGCCCGCTGTCGCTCTCCTCCCAGCCTCCACCAGCCTGACCCGGGCATCTGTGATGGACTGAGAGCACAGAAACACCGCAGGATGACCTCAGATGTGAGGAACACGCTCAGTCATCAACCTTCACAAAACACCACAAAAGACTTTAGGACCTTTACTGGTTCTGCACCATCCTTTGCTCAACTCTCTGGTACAGGGATATTCGTATAAAACCTAGTGGACAAGAGTTGGACTCGAGATCAAAAGGTTGTAGGTTCAAATCCCGGATCAGAAGGTACAGTACCACAACTGAAGTGACCTCGAGTTGAGGACATTGACCTGATCTTATAAAGGCTGGCCTGATTGGTGCGCAGTGGAATCACGCAACGCAGCTTTTTTTGAGACAATGAAAAAAAGAAACCTTTCATTACCTTTAAACATTAAACAACTTTAAAGTTTTATTTTTAAAGAAAAGCATTTTTTTGTGTGTAAAAAGCAGTGTTGGGAGTAACGTGTTGAAAAAGTAATGCGTTACAATAAAATATTGGTTTTTGCGGTTCCAATTTATAGTTATTAGGCTACGCAACATCGTCTTCTACTGGATGTAAAATAAATTACATATTTGGGTGAGAGTAACTTGAAAGTAACTTAAAAGTAGTACAGATGTAATGTAACATTACAATTCTGAGTAATACAGCAATAATTTAACGTAACGCACAACTTTTTACAAACAGTAACTAGTAATGTGTAATGTATTACAATTTTGAAGCAACATGCACAATACTGGTAGAAAGCTCCACTAATTTGAAGAAAGCCTGAAAACATAAATCTGATCTAAGCAGAAGTTGGTTATAATTATGTTATTATCCTTCATTCTTCACCTGGGTGTCGACTGGACGGGGCGTTGTAGGCACAGGCGGGCACTGCCATCTCCACGGGCACTGAGGGCGCGGTCACAGCGTGGTAGTGGTTGTCATGGAGACGGATGCCAGGATGCTCAGTGGGAGGAAGGACGGCGCTGGCAACCACCTCAGCTGCTTTCTGAAGCTTGTCCAGCAGACTGTCTCCGTCTAAACAAACCCACATCACACCATCATCATCATCATCGTCACCCCGAGAGAGAGAGAGAGAGATCAACACCAGCGCACCTGATTCCTTCCGTCCCGGGCTGTTCCCGAAGCCCTGCATCCCGGATCGGTGAGAGTCCGAGCCCATTCCTGAACACGGCGGGATTCAGTGTGAAAATATATTATTTATTATATTAATAAAAGAGTGTTTTTTTTTAGAAGCATCAGTAGTCACCCATGGCGGTCGCCACTGATCTGTTGACAGGAGGCTTGGGTTCTGGACACAAGGTCTCTGTAAAGAGCGCACTGGCCAGATCCTGCGGTAAAACCACAGAAATGCAGTTATAACATAGCGCTATTTATGGTTATGCTCATGTTGTATTGTGTTGTACGCTTAATTGACAAAAAAGGGTCAATTGAAAGTTTGAAGTACCTATTTTTTTGGGCTACACTCTTAATAAAAACAGGACGTTATGTTTAAAAAAAAAACTAATTAAACTAAAACGTGAAGCGTGTTTTGCCTTCTATTTGTCAGCTGAAAACAAACTGCAACTTAATAAATGCTTATCACACAAACAGGAAACATGTCTACATACACTTCTTAGAATGTCTGTTTATAAACATAAGTGTAAGTAAAAAGAAACACTAATTGTCCGTTTATCTAATCCGTATGATTGTAAGACCAGGCTTATTCCGTCTATTATGTTAGTTATGTTTATGTTAATGCACGGATGATTATTTGCCTATTTACTCTTCATGTAAATGTTACATACAAATGTATACTGCTGTTGTGACATGCAAAGTTACAAATTCAATTTGTATTCAATAAGATGAAACTATGCGGTAACTTTTGGAATGGATTAAGTAAAATGTAAAAAAATGTAAAATAAATTCTAATGGAAAAATGAACTGGATGAGAATAAAACCAGACAAATTGGCTTAAACGCGGAATACTTTAACTTGTATAGTACCTAAAAAAAATAAATAAGAAAATATTGTTTTTGTACATTTACCTGAGCCAAGCTTCGGACCTTCTGCACGTGAGCATTTCCATGAACAGGGTCCGAGGGGCCGGTGTAAACTAAAGCAACAGAAGCCATTCGCTTGATACGGCGTCATCATATGGAACACACACATGCAAACTCACCAATGGCTTCCTGTATAAACGTGGCGTTCCGTCGAAGCTCGGTGAGGAAGTGTGCAGGTCCGTGACTGCACAAGTGCAATAGAATCTTCAGAACCTTCGGGCAAAAAGAAAAACACAACATCACAAACACATTAATAGACAAAACAGCATCATAACTGTATTATTCGGACTATAAGGCGCATCATCAATAAATGTCTATTTCTTAATCTCTTCACACACACAAGGCTCCGGATTTTAAGGCGGGGTCATGTGGAAAGGTGACAGAACCTTCCTATCAGCATCAGTGGGCTGGTCTAATGCAGTGTCTCGAGTCTGATTGGCCAGCGTAGTCACTCCACGAAAACTTCATTCCCACCCGTACAAGTATTACTAAATCTGTTTAGTAAAAGTTATAAAACATCCAGAAAAAGAAGCTGTCAATCAAAGCGCTTGGAGAAAAATAAAAAGTTCCTCCTCAATTTCACCAATTACATTGATTGTCCATTCTCTTCTCCGTCTCCATTGGATGTCAAAGCCCATTCCGTCACAGTGGGAGGGTCCTAATGCTGATTGGCAGGTTCTGTGACCTCTCGATTTGACCTACCAAAATCATTTTAGATTTGTTTACAATGTTTAGTTTTGTTTAAAATTGTTTATAATGTCAAAGAGACCTTGTAAATACAGCTGTTGTACTTAAACAGCATTTGTGTTGGGTTCGTCGTTGTCTAAAGATGGATCTTCACCATCACGGGAAAAAGTCACAGCACTTTGAAAGTTCAATACCTTTGCGTCTAACCGTCCAGACAAACGTTCACTCCTTTCTCTCTCTCTCAACACAGTTCCTCTCTATTCTTATTACTAGGTTTTACACCCACGTTCAAAGCAAGTTTTTATTTGTCTTTATTTGTCTATTGCAGTTTTTAAACAGCATATGAGCATACATTCATCTTACGTTTACTTTATTCTTTATTTCAAATAATAACTATCAATAATCATGGTATACGCAGCAAAGCGTATCCATAAGCACAATTCTAATAATTTCCATTCTACTTATTTAGATTTTAAACAGTTTTAAATCATTTATGTTACCTATTACACCTCAAGTAGCCGTAGAAACAGCGTCACTGAAACGTTTTTCAGGTTTATAAGCATTTTTAAACTCCCGCTCCGAGAGCCACACTGGCCTCACCTTGACTTTCACGTGGCAGGACTCGACCTGAAGTCTCTCCAGGAGGTTCTCCAGCAGACACTGGCAGCAGCCCGCCGACTCATGGGAGAATTCTGTGGTACCATCAGAGTCAAAGACCACCTCTCCAATCATTCATCGCCCCCAAACAATCGGCCTCCAAAAGCCGGGCTGGGAAAAGGATACTGCTGATCTCCTCGAAGAGATAACCAGGACAGGGCGAATCGTCATCTGCTGTTGCTCGCATGAGCGTGGGAACCTGAGGGACCACCACAAGAAACCTCAAACGCCATCACATCGTCGACACTGTTCAAACACTTAATAAACGTCATTTTACATCGACACCTATTTACTCTAAAACCTCTAATAGAAAACCAATTCTTCAACCCTTCTGTCATGGCGGCCTTCTATTAGAGGTTTAAGGGTATTTGCCAATAGTTGGAATTTCAATTAAAGAAAACGTTTCAACGTGTCACTATGTGGCAAGAAAACACACGATTATGATTATCAGTCTTCAGTCTAAGGCCAAATAAAATGTTGTGCTTGCAACGGCTAGTCGCGGGTTCGATTCCCGGGAAAATTCGCAAACTCGACAAAATACTGTAATTTACGTACGTTAATTACACGTGTTTTGTGCTGCAACACATGTCACGTTGTATTGAAAATAGAATAAACACGGTGTTATATCTGGGCGGTTTGTCTTTAAATACATTTACCTGACATCACGTGCAGTAGTAAACAGCTTTCACCGCTAGCATTAGCTGTCAGATGAGTATGTGACCTGGTGTCACATCAGATCTACCGACATTTGAACGCCTCGGTGGCCCGAGATACTTACTTTCTGCAGAAAAGCCAGGCGTTCCAGCAAAGAAGCCATTAAGACGGAATCTGTGTTTGTTCGCTCGTCTGTCTACCATCGCTCACGGGTTCTGCCTGCTCAAGAACATCTACACGAGCGCGCGCACGCTAGAACTCGGCTTAGCCCGTCCACTCTAGTAGTCAACGGCAGAATTTTATTTATTTTTTTTTTTTTTTTATTCAAACACGTATACATAACAAATAATAACAGCATAAAAACCACAACATAATAATAATAGTACAATCATATTGTTCATTGCCATAATACATGTTTGAATCCCGGCGTATGGAATCAATTCAACCGTTACGGTGATTTTTTTTAATGAATCAAACTGTTTAATAAACCTTTGTATATATTGACTTTACAAGTGCATCTGAATTACAGAATGTGTTCATTAAACACGTGACTAAACAAGGAAGTTAGTGTGAAGTGGATTATCACCAGCCTCTTACAACGTATTTGTCCTGCGTTGTGTGCCCATTGGTCATCGTCATACAGCGCCTTTCCCTTTCATTGGACAACTTCCCTTCAGGGGGCGGAGTTATCTTCTCGGATCACTGTCATGGCGCTGCCCGTGACACTGCTTCAGGTGGACGGGACGGGCTTCGCTGAGTGACTTTGTACCAATTAACAACATTTAAATTGCGTTCTTATGACTTAAAACAGGTAATCTTTAGTTGTTCTTTTTAAATTATGCCTGGGTCAAACGTCTGGACTCGCAGCCGGAGAAGGTTGACACTTTACCCAGAGCTACTGGCTCAGTGCTCGGCAGAGGTACACCACCTTTTAAAAGATCATACTTTTTTATGATCCCTCTCTCTCTCTCTCTCTCTCGGCCTATCCGTCTGTCTGACAAGCTGTGTTTATTTTATGTTCCCTATCTATCATATCATCTTCTGCCTTTATATAAATGTATATTACGCTTGTTAAATCCATGCATCAAGCTCAGTATTTTTGTTATTTCTCTCTCTCTCATCCATCCATCTGTCTTTCTCTTTTTTATTTCAATATTTATCTTGGACAATAGGTCAAATGTTTACATGTAGAAGGAACATTACATGCCTTTTGTTTTCTTCAAATATCCCCACAAAAAACAAGTGAATACAGATATTATTATTATTATTATTATTATTATTATTATTATTATTACTACTACTACTACGACCAAACCCCCGCCCACACTCCGCCTCCCATCCCTCATTTGCCCCAATAGGAACAAATACACACATGATCAAGAGTAAAAATTAAAATAAAAATAGTACTTTGTAAACAAACAAACACGAGTAGATTAAAATTAATGAATAAAATGGAGTACCTAAAAACAACAAAAATAATAAAAAATGTAAACAACACTGGTAGCGCGTCCGTCTTTCTCTAAGTGTTGATTCTGTGTGCAGTTGTTGCTCAGACAGTGTGTTTCTACTGTTGTAGGCGGCTGCTTATGGTCGGTGTGTAGCAGCTACTACTACGGGCAAGCAAGAGCTGAGTAGAGACACGTGTGTGCGTGAGTTTCAGGCTCTGAAGGTCTGCGTCCAGTCAGCGGTGAGCGGGTGTTACTGTTATTGATGCGTAGGAATATTACAATCGTAATCACCGGCTTTCTAACGTAAATGTTCATATTTTGAATCCATCAATATTTTGTTCTCGCTGACCGCCCGCGTCTTGTTTTCAGGCGGTGCGACGAGTGAAGTAAGAAGGATTGAGTCTAATCAACTGTAAAAATGTATTTGTCCTGAATGCGTCATAAAATGTTTTTCCACAAAGTTTTGTCGTCTTTGTCCTACAGCTGGACTGGATAAAGTCTGTCCACACCAACATTCGGAAAAGTATTGAACATAGAAGTCTCGATTTGTCTCATATAAACAAATATGGTGAAACAGACTGCAGTGATTATTGCAGTGCTAATTACGTATGCGGGAAGAAATGTTGTATCTTTGAAAAACTTGTTGTCCCTCCTACTTATTTAGTATGAGCCAATCACTGCCGTTTTTGCCTCTTTGATATAATGTTTTTGCCCCGCCCATTCAATTTGTATGAGCCAATCACTGAAATCTTTATTCAGTGACAACTTTGTTGCCCCACCCATTCAATCAATATGAATGGAGCAATTTTTTTTTTTTCCTAAAGAAATTGGTGGCTTCAATCTAAATAATAAAAAAAAAAAAACAAGTGAGAAGCAACAATAAAAGTAAGAAGTTTGTCTTTCCATCATTCAGATTCTGTGCATCAGCAAATGTAGATACTGGATTCGTTGAAGCATTATACAGTTCTAGTTCGCAACAAGTACATTTCAGTTTGTTAAATTAATTAAAGTAAATAACCTTACTGTAAAAATTACTCCATTGCAAGTTACAAGACACAAATTCTGAGAAGACTTGAGTAAACGTCAAAGTATCACATTTTAAATAGTATTTTACTCCAAGAAATGTGAAAAACAAAAAAAAAACACTTTTTCTAATATAGATTTTTTTTTCTAATATAGAAATGAAATTAAACACCTCAATGTTTCAAATTGGCAGAACAAAATAGATTAAAAAAACACAAAGTCAGTCTCAGTCAAACACAAATGTGCAAAAAAGTGCAACCGCTCATTCACGTTCACAAGATCGAGTTCATAAATCTAATCTAGTTCCTTCAGCATCCTGCAGATGGCGGTATCACCTCGTCCGCCCATGAAATTAGATACAGATAAGTAACATTAAGTGTCTATTGTGGAGTAGAGACACTCAATCACAAATGTAGTCAAGTAGAGATTAAAAGTTGCTTCTATCTTTTAAACTCATTGTAAGTATAAAGTAGCCAAAAGGTACTTAAGTAACACTACTGATCTCTCGATAATCTCTCAAATTTGAGTTTAGAAGGTTAGAGGAGGTTCTGCGGAGAACCGATGCTGATATCAACGCAAAGTCACCGTAGAGCCACCGTTACTTATCGCCATAGTGATAACCATAGCCATATTTTTAACACCAACTACTAATGAATAAAACGCAACAATCATCTTACATATTCACACGTGCTCTTCAAGACAGCTAAAACGGTGAAAAGCGCCTTACAAATGCTCAGAACTTGAACTTGAACTGAAGTTCTGCTGGCGCTTTCATCCCCCCGAACAGTGATTAGGCGCGAGATAATGAGAAGCAGCTCCTGCGGGTGAGATATGAGGTGTCACGTGATGGGTGGCCATTATCACGTGAGTGACCCGCCGCTTCCACCAGACATCACACGAGCCCGGCCGACACATGAAAGACCGGACGATTAATGCGCGTCCACGGGCTCCGCCGTTAACAAAGCCTCCGCGCTCATTAGCCACATGCTAAGTGATAGAAGGGTCGTAAAGGTCCCACTAACGACATGGGATCAACATACACAATTCAACCGGGACAGACAGAACACACATGCTACACGTTACACCGCAGCTTAGCGAGCTACGCCTCATCCCTTCCCTTCATATGGCCTCCATTCACACCTCCACACCGCCTTACTAGCTTAGTGGTCATTCCTGGACCAAATTGGCTATAAAAATGGATGAGGATGGCTTGAAATGGAATACAATGCATACACACACTATTACACAGGCTTGTGTTGTCGCGCTTGGTTTTGGCACAGTAGCTCTCTGTGTAGCAGGTGTAGAGTACT
This sequence comes from Paedocypris sp. Pulau Singkep, assembly GCA_017309775.1. Taxonomy (NCBI): domain Eukaryota; kingdom Metazoa; phylum Chordata; class Actinopteri; order Cypriniformes; genus Paedocypris; species Paedocypris sp. Pulau Singkep. Next base: position 25,940,614 of record MU204446.1, on the reverse strand, counting down.
TGAGTAAATCTACTTAGCAAAAATATACTTAAGTAAAGTAACTATGTACCTTTACGCGGTATAAACGTTTACGCTCTACTCCACTGCATTTCTGATTGAGTGGCTGTACTTTTCACTCCACTACATTTGAATGGACACTTAACAAGCATAATGTTACCAAGAATAACATGGCAAAAAACACTTTTTGTGTGCAACGTGAATAAACGAATCACTGAAATTATACATTCTGCATACAGTACATTTAGCTGTGATGTTCTGCTTTTCATTTAATTTGTACGTCGTTTACTAATTTTAATGCAGAGAAACAGTCCTGATCATTTTAGAAGTAACTCAAAATAGACCTTGAATACTCAGAAAAATAGGAATGTGTTTTACTAATTTAATACAATTACTCAATTTATGATCGTAGTATAGGTTTATTATATATATATATATATATATATATATAGTTTACTAATCAAAATTTTATTTTATTTATTTTTTTTCTTTGCACATTTGTGTGATTGAGACAGACTTTTAGTTTTTTTTTAATCTACTTTGTTCTACCATTTTTAAAACATTGAGGTGTTAAATTTAGTTTGTGTATTAGGAAACAAAACCTCATGAATAGTTTGTTTTCACATTACTTTTTTTTTTTTTTTTTTGCCTATATTCAGCGTGAGTAAAATACTTACGTTCTTTTAAAATGGGATACTTTGCTACTTTTGAATTTTGCTACTTTTGAAAGAGCGTTTGAATATTGGTGACTTGTTACTTGTAGTGGAGACCAAAACAATGCTTGAAAAAAGCATCGGCCAACTAAATTACATAGTTGATATTTTTACAACTATTTGGCAAATTATCATATTTTGTTGTTTTTTTTAATGGGACTAGCAAGTCTCAAACACCCCATTTGCACACAAAAGTGAGTCAAGATTACTAACTCTGACCCTACATCAAAGTTATTAGAATAGAGAAAAGTTTGAGTGTTTCTACTAGTTTAACTTTGACCTTGGAATAAATGACAGAATTGTACAATTTATTTTTACATTTCTGTATATTTCTCCGTAAAGTAAAAGTACAAAAAAAAAAAAAAAAACTAAAAGAGGATGTTTTATATAAATATATTTTTTAATTTAATCAAATGACAGAACAACAACAAGTACTGACCCGTTATTCACATCTCAGGAAACTCGTATCTGACGAGTCATGACTGATACCATGGTAAAGTTCTTCCACACATGACGTAAATAAAGCATCTTTCAATCACTTTTTGAAAGACATTAAACGATAAGGCACCGATCAAAATATTGATCCAGAATGTGAGTGGGGAGATTTCGCGCACAAACGACAAAAACAACAGAAGAATCCCAGCGAGTCCTAAAATAATACAAAAAACAAGCAAAAATACAGGCGTGTTTGACGTTTCAAAGCTTATTCAGAAACGTTAACGCTCGTTTTGAACTAATTTGATTGACAGACAAGCTCACGTGACCGTTTGCTCATGTGACGTTAATCAGTTTGACCCGGTAACATTTCAACTCCACAAACATCGCGGGGGGAAAAAGCAGCTACAGGAAACAAGTTCGAAGAGAAAATCAGAATGTCACGTCATTAAAAACAAAAAGATAACTCGCTGAAAAGAACGTGAGGGTCCTTTTAACGTCTGGTTTGATTTACTGTGGTACGATGACAGAACCGGCCACAAGAGGGCGCTGATTTAAAACCTCGTCAGGAAGTAACGTTTTATTCCCTCAGAAAGGAATGTGCGAGAAACAAAATCACACACACCAATCTATCGGAATCTCGAGAGTCGCTGCATCATTATCCCATTATAACACATAATAGTTGAGAATAAATCATGACAACGAGTGAAGACGAGAAAAAGAGAGCAACTGAGAAAGAAAATGAGAGTGAGAGAATAAGACGAAGAGAAGTAGAAAAAGAGATGGAATGAAAAATGTCGAGAGAAATATTGAGAGGCAGAGAGAGAGAGAGAGAGAGAGAGAGAGAGAGAGAGAGAGAGAGAGAGAAATAAAGTGTGAGAAAGAGATATGGATGAAAAAAGTAAGAGATAGCAATTAGATGAGAGGGAGAATTAGATGAAGACAGTCTGATACAGCAATAGAAACAGAAAGAGATTGTGAGTGAAAGATGGCAAGAGACAGAAAGACAGAGTGTGGGAAAGAGATATGGGATAAAAGTGTGTAAGAATGAGACACGAGAGGCAGAAAAAAGCAATGAAAACGGTGAGAGCAATAGAAAAAAAGAGGCAGAAAGCGACTACGAGACTGATAGAAAGAAAGCCACAAAGAAAATGAGGGGGGCAAATAGATGCAGACAGTGTGTGACTGAAAGAGAAACTGAGAAGATGAAAAGAAAGAACGAGTGAAGAGAGAGAGGGAGAGAGAAAAAAAGAGCAACTGAGGAGTTTAAAAGAAATAACGAGTGAAGACAGATAGAAAAAGAAAGAGCAACTGAGAAATTAAGAGAAAAAGAGAGAAAATAAAGAACAGGTGAAGAGAGAGAAAAAGAAAGATGGAAAAAGTGAGAGCAAGTAAACAAGTGAACAGGGTTCGAAAACAGTCAAAGTAAAAAAAAAAAAAAAAAGGATAACAGAGCAAAAAAATGAAAGTGTGTGTGAGAGAAAAATTGAGCCAAAAAACGAGTGTTTGGGTCTTTTAGTCTCTCAATGAATGAAAAACAAAGTCAGAAACGAAGAGAGAAAAGAAACAGACTTAAAGGAGACGAGTAAGATCTGAGGAATGTGTCTAGCCCTCCTCCTCCTCTTCCTCCTCCTGACTCAGAAAGCTCTGCATCAGCTGACGCGTGTGGACCAGCGCTCCGGCCAGCAGACTCTCCTCCAGGTCCAGCAGAGCGTCTGATTGGTCTAGAGCTCGGCGTC
>MU204446.1:25910749-25937630 GCA_017309775.1 Paedocypris sp. Pulau Singkep | reverse complement strand
AAGTCAGAAACGAAGAGAGAAAAGAAACAGACTTAAAGGAGACGAGTAAGATCTGAGGAATGTGTCTAGCCCTCCTCCTCCTCTTCCTCCTCCTGACTCAGAAAGCTCTGCATCAGCTGACGCGTGTGGACCAGCGCTCCGGCCAGCAGACTCTCCTCCAGGTCCAGCAGAGCGTCTGATTGGTCTAGAGCTCGGCGTCGTCTCCTGAGGTCAGTCCCGCCCTCCTCTCGGCTCCTCCTACCTTCAGCCTGGTTCTCCTTCAGGTCCCTGCCTCCGGCCTTCTTGGGAGCGTCATTGTCTCCAACCTGCTCCTTCTTCTCATCAAGGACTTTCTGCAGTTCTTCCAAGCGCTGCCGCTGCTGCATCATCCGTTTCTCGCTCTCCACACGCTCCAGGATCTCCTTGTTCACCGCCTCCTTTTCCTCCTTCAGCTCCTCTGGTTCCTGCTTCTCCTTCTCCGTCTTCTCTTTCTGCTCGCGCTCATGCCGGGCCTCAGCGAAGTGCTTCATCTGCTCCAGTCGCTCCTCCAGCAGCCGGCTCTCCTCTTTCTTCTCCTTCTCCAGCTTCAACCTCTCGGCCTCGAGTCGCTCCTTCTCCAGACGCACTCGCTCCTCCTTCTTCTCCATCTCCAGCTTCAACCTCTCAGACTCCAGCCGCTCCTTCTCCAGACGCACTCGCTCCTCCTTCTCCAGCTTCAGCCTCTCAGCCTCCAGCCGCTCCTTCTCCAGACGCACTCGCTCCAGTTCCTGCTCGCGGGCCAGCTCCTCGCGTCTCTCCCGCTCCTTGCGTTCCTTCTCCACTCGCGCCTGGACCTCCTTCTCGATCCGCTCCTGCTCCAGCCGCTCCTTCTCGATCCTCTCCTTCTCCGCCTCCAGCTGGGCCAGCTTCTGCTTCACCCTCTCCTCCTCTTCAGCCAGAGCCTCCGGGTTGATGGCGGCCGGTTCTGGTTGTCGTTTGTTCAGAGGAACTCCTCGAGCTCCGAGCTCCTGGTCCTGCTTGGGAGCTCCTTCACGTGGAGCTACATCCAGTGCTTTGTTGGGAAGGACATCGATGTGCTCCTCAGGTCCTCCAGGCATCTCGGGAACTACCTGGGCTTGCTGCTGATTCTGGTCAGACGGAACTTCAGCAACTTTAGGTTTGACGGCTTCCTCCAAACCAGGCTTCTCCACTTCACCTGCACAGTTTCCAACATGGTCGGGATTGCACACAGGCTCTGAACATGCAGATTTTCAGTAGACTCACCTCCTGCCATCTTAGGTTCCTCCTTGCTCAGGAGAAGCTCCTTGTGCTCCTCAACACCAGCGGCTTGTTTCTCCTCCTGCTCCGGGAGCTTCTGCTGAACTTCGGCGGGCTTGGCTTCTTCTTCTCCATCTTTGATCTGATGCATCTCCTTGTGTTGCTCCTCAATCACCGCCAGAAGCTTCTCCTGCTGGTCCAGGAGCCGCTTCTGCTGCTCCTGCTGTTCTTTGATGACCTGCAGCAGCACGGCGTGGTCCAGCTGACCCTCTGAGGAGCAGAAACAGAGAAGGTTGCTTGAGGTGTTTCTAGGAGTTTGCTGTTAGGAAACTAATGACACTCGATTAGCGTTCTAACATGTCTTTGATAGAAAATCTATCCGACCAATCAGAGGCATCTAAGTTAAACTGATAAGTATAAAACGAGGGTGTGGCCTAATGCAGCCACGTATTTGTATCTGTATTTACATTTGTAGTTACAAATACCAAAAAAATATTATTTTTTGAAACTGTACCGTACCGTCTTCTGCCGCTTGATTTTTTTTTTTTTTTGAAACTGTACTTTATATGTCATAAATCATGATTCAGATAGTGAACAGAGACAATAATATCTTCTAACATATCTTTGATAGAAAATGTATCCAATGTAACTTAGTCAAACCGATATGCAAAAATGAGGGAGTGGCCTATTGAAGTCACCCCCACCTGAATTATTGAACAATTCAGATTTGTTTGTTCGATTATTAATAAATAATTTGTTAAACGTATTCATGAAATTTACCTAACATAATCACTAACTGCATTTTTAAACAACAAAACACAAGTTTTCTGAAATTGTACTTTGTATAAAATGTATACGTTTGATTTGGCAGGACGGAAATCATGATTCAGACCAGTAAATGTGAAATAAATAAACGTGAATGTTCAAAAAGACACAAATGATTGTTTTCAGCTACTGTGCGCGACAAACTATTCCCTCTGGTGTTTACAGTGACGGCAAATATTAAACTTAAAGCATCAGACGTGACGCAAACATTTGATCCGCGGTTTCACACGTACGATGGTGTAGTGGGTTCACTAGCAGACGGACATGACTAGCAACAGTCACACGCTACTGGTTACGTGCAGCTAGTAACTACGGTTACGGCGACATCAGACACGTCATCTCGTACCTGCAACAATCTTTTTAATCACTGTAGGAAGCAGGAATCCGTGGCACGACAGAATGCCGGAGGAAGATAAGAGGAGAGAAACAAAGACAAGAAGACAGAAAACAGAGAGAGAGAGAGAGAGAGAGAGAAAGAGAGAAAGGGAGATTGCTTTAATGATAAAAAAAAAAAAAAAAGCAACAAGCTGAATAGAAAAAGACAGAACAGTTTGTAAAGCTGGGCACAAAAAAGACGTGACATTTCAAATACTGCATGTTTTCATACAAAAAAAAGAGTGTATAAATCCACCTGGGGAAAAAAGGATATACCCCGTATTTACTCAAATATTAGCACCCTTCTGATTTTTCAGGCACAAAATATAAATAAAAACCCTAACATTTGTGGCTAAAACGTTCTCTTAAAGTACTGTATGAATATACACATACATACACACACACACACACACACACACACACACACACACACACCATATTAACGCGAATATGTACTTAATTTTAAAGGATTTTTCAATTCAATTCAATTCAATTCAATTCAATATAAAAAATAAATACAAAATTATACAAATACAAAATAAAATCTTTTTTTTTACATTTTAAATTTACATTTCTGGTTCAATGCAATTTGAGCGTCAAAATTTCAAAACAAAGGGATGCTTATATTCACGTAAATACGGTATATATTAAAAAAAAATCCTAAAAAAGACAAAAATGTACAGTATCTGTACAAAGCTTAAAAAGAAAATGTAAAAACAATTGAAAGAAAAATATAAAAGAATCAAACGTGCCCTCATCTTATCAGACATGCTAGGAGGAAGAAGCAAAGAAACGCATCACCATCAGCTTTCATCTTCAGTCACTCACCCTCCATCTTGTCCCCATCTCCGTCCTTCACGGCTCCATCCTTTCCCTCCACAACCTTCTCCTCCTTGTGCTCCTGCACCTCCTGCTTCTCTTTTGCTGCAGGAAACAGAGAAAAAAAATGGTGAGTGATCCAGTGTTAATTTCGTTGACGAAATATTTTCATAATCGTTTTCGTCAATAACACCTTTTCCCTGACGAAAAACTAAATGAGAACTATATGAAAACTCCCATTTAGGGACGAAAACTTTAACTACATTTATTGACACTTTCGTCAACGGATAAAAACAAAACAAAACCATTTGTTACTTATAAACGTGATGCAATTATAATTATTTTATTTTACTGTATTATTAATTTCCTCTTTGTTGAGCTTTCATTGCAATACATTTATTTGGATTGAAAGAAAAGTTCATAAAAATAAGAAAAATAAATGTTTTTCCAAATAAGTAAGATCTTTATATTTTATATGTTTGCAGTTAACTACGTATTCAGATTTCTTAGACATAGCAACTTTAGAAAACATTTAAAATATATAGCACCAATATTTTCGTTGACTAAATCTATACTGTAATTTAGTCGCCTAATATTAAACTAAACAAAATTAAGATGACTAAAATTGGAACTAAAACAAAACTGTAAAAAAAAAGTTTTACGTGACTAAAACTAAATGGAAAAACCTTTGTCAAAATGAACACTGAAGTGACCAGATCATGGATCGTGATGGAACGGCTTTTACATTTGTCAGGCTGAGGTTCGGCTGCGTTGTTTTTCTCCTCGCTCTTCTTCTCCGCGGCCGCTCCATCCTCAGCAGCCGCTTCTTTGACCACGGCCGCATCTTCAGCTTCTTTCTGCACGACGACAGGCTCCACCTTCACCTGATCCTCAGGTTTGACCGGCTTGTCCAGCACGTCATTAGCTGCGATCTGCTGTGGATCCTTTGCTTGTTCCTTCAGCGGTTCCTCCGGCCCCGGATCTTGAGCTTGACCTGCTCCCTGCTCGGCCAGAAGCTCCTCTTCCTCTTTCTTTCCTCCCTGGGGCGCAGGTTTCTTTTCCTCCTCCTCCTCCAGCTCGTCCTGGTTCTTGCTCTCATCTATCTGAACTCTGTCGTGAGGGATGGGCGGCTCGTGGCGATGAGCTTCTCCTTCTGGAACAGCCACCCCTGGATCACAGAAACAGCATCTTCATCCGCTCGGGGTTTTGTGAAGGCCGCATCCACGCTACCTGCTTCCGGCCGGTCCAGCTGAACTTCTCCACCCGCCTCCTTCTGCTCCACCGCCTCCACAGGGACTTTGATTTGAGGAGGTTCTGCTGGCGCTTTCTCTTCTGGCTGGACCATCTCCACGACCGGCCGCTCCGGTTTTAATCCCGGTTCTGGTTCTGCTGGGTTCTCTTGCACTGAAAACGAAGAAGGTTTCAATCAAAACACACTCATACACACACTATCTGCGTTCAAGAGCAATTTTTTTTATTAATAAATAACTTGCCATAAAAGAGTGACCAAGAGTGACCAAGTTTGAGGCCCGGCGAAGATTTCTTCAACCCAATCAGAGACCCTCGTAAAACTGTGTGTGCGTGTGTGTGTTAATAAACAATTGTGTATTAGATCGGGCTAAATATGAAATGACTGATCAGAATGCCAATGAGAATCTCTTATATACACATGCATTATTTATCGCATATATTATCTCACAACTAAAGTCACTGTGTTTGACTTTTTTTTTTTTTTTTTAAAGGCTCTGCTGGTGCTTTCTCTTCAAATCAAATGATTTGTTTTCCCCTTTTATAAATTATTTTCCATATAATGTGTCAAATAATTGGCCAAAAATATCACGTTGGCACCGTGGGTGAAATAAGAGTGGATCGGGTTTGAGGTCCGGCGTAGATTTATTTCTTCATCCCGTCTCAGAAACTGAATGTTGTGAATGCATAACTGTGTGTGTGTGTGTGTGTGATTGTGGTAATAAACACGTGTGTATTGGATCAGGATAAATATTAAATGACTGATCAGAATGCCAAAATGAGAATCTCTTATATACATGTGCATTATTATTATTATTAATAATAATAATAATAATAATAATAACAATAACAATAATATTTGTCATTATACAAATGTTAATATTGTTATAATTTATTATATATAATAATTATTATTATTTTATTATTCATTATTTATCACATATATATCTCATAACTGAATTCACTATAGTTTCGACTTGCTGTTTTGTGGTTTGAAGGCCACAGTTTCTCCAGTAGAGGGCAGCAGAGTCCTGAGCATCACAGCGCGGACGCACAACTGTCCGACTGTAGATGGACGAGCGGTGCTTTCCATATAACCTTGCCCTGTCCTGTGCAAAATAGCCTTTGAATATTAACAGCACCTTCCTTTAACCTGCGGCAGTAGTGTACTACAGTAACAGATAATCTCCGTGCGACAGCTTATATACATAGTACATACCCAAGTTACACGTGGCAAAAATGGGAAAAGATAGCAACCCTGACAAACATTATCTACAAGACTGAGAGAACAAGCTAAAAAAAAAAAGAGGGAAAGGAAGGTCGAGAGAAATTGTATGGATGATAAAAGAGAGGTCGGGGACGCGTTAAAAAAAAAAAGGTTTTGAAAAATCGCAAGTTCTGAAAAAAGTTTCTAAAAGCTTCATCCACCATTGACCAGAAAAAAGTGAACAAGAGATGTGAGGAAAAATGCATAATATTAGAAAAATGTGCATAAGTTAAAAGAAAAAAAAGTGCATGAGTTTAGGAAAAAGTGGAACTTGAAAAAGTTCACAAAGTCCTTAAAAAAAAAAAAAAAGTTCTATGAATCTGCACAAGACTAGAAAATTGCAGAGGGGCTGAAGAAGTTCACAAGTTGCACAAATTCTTGAAAGGTTTACGAGTTCTGAAAAAGTGTTCAAAAACGGGTTCATGAGCTTTGAAAAATAGTGCACAAGCTCAAAAAAGGGTGCAAAAGGTCTAAAAAAAGTGTGCAACTTCTAAAAAAATGAACTAAAGTGCACAAGCTCTATGAAATGCACAAGCGCTACAAAAAGTGCGCAAGCTCTACTAAAAAGAACAAAAGTGCACAAGCTCTATAAAAATGCGCCAGCTCTACAAAAAGTGCATGAGCTCTTAAAAAAAAAAGTGCACGAGGTCTAAAAAAAAAAAGTGCGCAAGCTCTACAATAATAACACATGTGGATACAGTCTTCATGTGTTAAAGGGTGCAGGACTAGATCAGTTGTACTTCTTTCTACTCCCTTTCAAACATGCATTATGGAAATGAACAATATGATTGTACTAGTATTATGTTGTGGCTTTTATGTTGTTATTATTTGTCATGTACACATGTTTGAATGAATAAATAAATAAAGTATAAATTAAATAAAGTATAAATTAAATAAAGTATAATAAAATAAAGTGCCCAAGCTCTACAATAAAGTTCAAAAACTCCACAAGCTTCAACAAAAAAAAACAAAAGTGCACAAGCTCTAAAAAAAAAGTGCACAAGCTCTTAGAAAAGTGCACAAGCTCTACAATAAAGTGCACAAGCTCTACAAAAAAAGAACAAAAGTGTGCAAGCTCTAAAATGCCCCAGCTCTAAAAAAAAAAAAAAAAAAAAAAAAAAAAAAAAAAAAAAAAAAAAAAAAAAAAAAAAAAAAAAAAAAAAAAAAAAAAAAAAAAAAAAAAAAGTGCACAACGCCTTAGAAAGAGCACATGGTTTAAAAAAAAAAAAAAAAAAGTGTGCATGCTCCCAAAAAAAAAAAAAAAGCAACAGAAGTGCACAAGCTCTTCAAAAAGTGCACGAGCTCTAGAAAAAAAAAGTGCACAAGCTCAAAAAAACCCCAAAAGTGCACGAGGAGCTTGTCACCCAGTCCAGCACACCTCCTGCCGGCTTCACCCCGTGTTTCACACAGCTGCCAGTAAACAGGAAACAGGTGTGGAAGTGGGTGTCCGCTGGGTGATAAATGCCAGTGTCAGTGGCTGGAACAGAGAAGCAGAGCTAATGGTGGATGAAGTTGTTGGGACGCTCCCGGTATGTGGCTTTTTACGATCCTCCGTCCTTCTGAATTAGAAGGAGGCGGAGAGAGAGAGAGAGAGAGAGAGAGCGGCGTGATGATTGGCTGAGACGCTTCTGCTGATTTACCGGAGACTTGAGGCAGGTCGGGAACGGCGATGAGCGGCGGCTTGGCTTCCGGAACCTTCCGCGGCGGCTGACTGGAGGAGATGGAGAGGGTGGTGAGAGTGCTGAGCAGCAGGATGCCCAGACCCACCCACAGCACCAGCTGCACACACACACACACACACAGTCAACAAGTATCAGGAGTGTGTGTGTGTGTGTGCGTGTGTGACAGAGAAAAGGAAGATAGATTGTCTTTTTATTTGTGAATCTGTATATGTGTGTGTGTGTGTGTGTGTGTGTGTGTGTGTGTGTGTGTGTGTGTGTGTGTGTGTGTGAGAGAGAGAGAGAGAGAGAGAGGTGTGTGTGTGTGTGTGTGTGTGTGTGTGTGTGTGTGTGTGTGTGTGTGTGTGTGTGTGTCTGTATGTGTGTATGTGATACACATCTTTCTGTCTCTCTTAGTATATGTGTGTTTAGGAGTGTGTGTGTGTGCGTATGTTTGTGTGTGACAAAAGAGAACGACAAATTGTGCTTGTGTTTCAGTGTTTTGTGTGTGTGTGTGTAAGGTTTTTGAGCGTGTCCGTGTATGTGTGTGAGTGTCTTTGTGTGTGTGTAAGACTACTGTGTATTAGTGTGACATTGAGAGAATGACAAATTGTGTGTTTGTTTTGAATGTAACTGTTAGTGTGTGTGTGTGTGAGAGAGAGAGAGAGAGAGATAAAGACAGATACAGAAATAGATGGAGACGTGTATCGTTACATACGAGTGTGTATGTGTTTATATGTATGTAAGGTTTTAGTGTGAATTGTTTTGTATGATTATTGTGTGTGTGTGTGTGTGTGTGTGAGAGAGAGAGAGAGAGACAGAGAGAGAGAGAGTGTAAGTGTTTGTGTGTGTGTGTTTTAAAGTATCAAATTAGAAATCAGTTTAAATTGGGCTAAATATTCTGTGACAGATCAAACAGAGAATCTAGTACATGAATATAAAACCATGAACCCAAACCCATGAGTTGCGAACACAACACATAACAGCATAAAAAAATAAATAAAACACAAATAAAAAAAACTAAAATAAAAAAAAAAACACACGTGTAAAACTCTAAACGTTATAAAGAGCACGAGTAGCACGTCGTGTTCACAACAGCGTGGTCAGGTAGTCGAATGGCAGTTCAAGTGCTCAGAATTAAACCACATATAACAATCCACTCGACCTCTAAAAGTGTTGTTTAAAATGCGTTTACATTCTTCTGGTCCCCTAAACGCCGGACCCCCGTGTCAAGCGGAGCGCGGGTGCTTCATCACCGCAATCACCCGTAATTGTCATTGACCCTTAAACCATTTAAAACCCAATAGAATCAGTGCAGATTTAATTTTATTGGCCGAAAATTGAATATTACAGATCTGGCAAGGTCCTCGTCGCCATCCAATTATGTTTTTGATGGTGTCGCGGATGCTAATGTCATCTATCGCGCGCCAGAGTGGCATTTCCAGCCCGTGCCAACGCAAACATCTGCTGTGCTAGTGATGACAAGCCTCTCTCTGGGCTCGGCCCTCACCCTGATGGCACCACCACAGGCTTTGGACCCAATCCAGGGTGTGACCCGCTGACCCGTGTGACCTGCTGACCCGTGTGACCTGCTGACCCGTGCGTACCTGAGCCGTCCAGGCGTTCTTCATGATCTTCTTGTAGATGAGAGCTGGGCAGATGAAGCAGATCAGACTGCCCATGGTGGCCCCGGTCAGACCCAGGATGGTCTCCACTGTAACACAGACGGATTCACGTTATCGTGACGTGAAAAGTGGCGTGAAAGACTTTGATGTGCAAAAATCTTGTTTTTTCCCCTCACAAAATCTCATTTTAATCTGGAAGGACGTTCTGATTGGATTTATGACTCACCCGGATTATTTAATTCATTCGCGTCTCAGCCAATAAAGATTTGGGGGCGTGGTCAAAGGTTTTGTGACCTTCAGGCTAATTCTAGCAATTCGATTTTTAACTATCGCACAACAAAGAACTGTCTCTGCATGTCAAACCTTAATTCAATCATTAAATCATGATTTAACTTAGTAAAACGTATAAAAATGAATCTGATGCTTCCCACAATAACACTGAACTATTAATGATCATTTTAAGGAAGGAAGTGAGGTGACATTTGTTTTATAGAAAAAATAGGTTTGAAAAAAACATGTTTCAGAAACATGTTGTGTTTGTTTATTATGATGTGTGCGGTGCGTTATAGTCATGTTGGTCTATTTATTTAAATTTGTTTTGATTGTTTATTTATTTAAATTTGTTTCTACTATTGTGACATGAAATTTCCCCGCTGTGGGACAATTAAAGGCTTTTCAATTCAATTGAATTCAATTCTAGATATAGTTTTTTTTTTTTAAAGAATCTATGTGTGTGCCAATGTAAAATGTATTTCGTGTAAATCACATTATCCAGCCATTCAATTTGGAAACCACTTTTCCATTTCGGGGTCAATGGGAGCTGGAGCCGATTCCAGCAACAGCCTGGAATGTATTTATTACTTATGCTGTGTAAATAATGGACAGTATAGTGTACATATTTGTAATTGTGTGAATCCTTGATATTCTGTGTGTTAGAATAGTCAGAGTTTAGCATTCAGCGCAGACACACACTGACCTCGGAGGCCATTGTTTCCCTCAGTCTGACTGTTGTGTTCAAACTGGCATAGGGGCGAACTGACAGAATGTGGTATGAGATCAATTCACTGTGTGCAAAGCGGGATTATTCCACTGTAAAAATCAAAGCATCGAATATCGTTGTGAAGGCATTACACACACACACACACTTCTCAGGCTGCTCCATCACACTCTCCTCCCTCCATCTGGGACCACCACCTTGCCCACGCTGGGCACTGCGCCCGGGGGTGTTTTTCATCCTGAGAACAGCCATATTGTTCTCCTCCAAACTTCTGCCCTGTATCGCTGGGGTTTGTGGGCGAGGAGGACACCGCCTCACCTTCCCCTCTCTATTAGTGTAATTGGGCCTGCGGAGCCAAAGCGAGGCTGCACGGGTGACAGCCGATCTCCACGAAGAATGAATAAAACATGCCGGACTCCGACGTCTCATAAAACGCACATCTTTATCATTCCATGCAGCTGATAATGAAAGAAGAGAAACAACATGATGCGGGACTGAGACGGAGAGACGTCTTAAAGGAGGAGAACAATTGGTGTGTGGCATCATAAGAGCTTAAAATACTTCATAAAGTTTTTTTTATGCTGTTTTTACTTATTTTATTATTTGTTTTATCATATATATTTTACTGTACTACCCTTTGTACCAACTAACTTTGTGTTAAAGGGCTTAAAAATAAAGCTACATTTATTATTTTCGAAAACGCACTTATACCAGAGTGTAAAACTAACACACAGAGGTGAAAAATCTGTCAGGATGTTTCTGTGACCTTGGTGCTACAAAGTTGCAGTGTAATACTTAACACAGAGAAGAAGAGTGAGTTAAGGCAAGCCACATTAACATTTAACCTCTAAAGACCTGAGCTCTGAAATTATATTCTTTTAAAATTTGCTTTTCTAGTTGGGGTTTTACAAGCGCAATAAGTGTAAAAACGAAACGTCAATTTTTATTATATGATTTAGTGTGGGAGATATTACACATTTTGCTACTAAATCTTCACTAAGTTTTCTCGATCTTTCATGTTTTAGCAAAAGGAACACGTCTTCTCTAAACAGTGCGCTTATAATTTTACGTAAATAATAAATTTAAATACATCCTTTGCAAAAGACTAGCGTTCCGCACTGCAGCCGGCCATTATTCTCCATTATTTCTGATGTAACTGCAAAATGCGCTTCAACGCTCAGGCACCACTAGAGGGCAGTCTAAGACATGGTCGATCTGTTTAAGCACGTAAAGTAAAATAAAGTGAGTGAGATAGTCAATATGGCAAACCATATCGAAATTGGTGCTCTGCTTCTGGTTAACTGTTAAATCCGTGACAGTCAGTACACAGACGAGGCCATCAGGACTCAGGCTATACGTATAAGTGTGTTTTGACTAGTCACTATTACTAAAGTATAAACCCACAGAAGACGATGTTTCATGAAACCGTATTAAATGTTAGTTTGGCTTGCCATAGCTTAATCCCTACCAATATCTCTCACTGTTCGTCAGTGACTTCAAGTGCGTCTCACCAACACTGACAAACCCATTTACAGCCATCACTCCGGTGGATTGACCAGAGAACTAGAACTGCTAGATATTTAACACATTTACTGAGATGAAGAGGAAGAAGAATGACTTCAAAAACTGTTAAATTTGGAAATGTTGGATTTACGGTGAAAAATGTACTATATTTGCACAATCTGAAAATACACCAACTGAAAAGTGTGTTGAGTGGGTTGAGTTTAGTGAAAAAAAAATTTTTCCGAAAGTTTTATTTGTCGCATGCACCTTTTATAAAGCGGGTGTGCTTTATAGTCTGGGAAATACGGTAAGGGTTGAAGAAGAGTAGGAGCGTCCTGGCTTACCGTTAGGAATGAGGATGCCGCCCAGCATGGTGCCGAAGACGATGCAGAGAGTGATGCTCTTGAAGCGAAGAGGTGGCATGTACCCACCGGCAGCGAAGGTGCCATCCTTCTGCTGTGAGCGAGACAGACAGTCAGAGCGCTTCCTCCAGCCCGATTCCACACGCACAAATGGTTAAACACGCCAGACGCATGTAGAGATATTGGCCTTGGCGTGCAAGATTCATCAACCACTCGCTGCCGTGTTGTCAAAACGGCAGATTTAAGCCCCTCCCCCGTCTGCGGGTTTAACCCCGTGTCGCTGTCTGCTGACTCAGGGATCTGAACCTCTCCTCGGCGCTCTGGCCATGTGTGTTTTTACCCTGCGGGGGGCGACACTGAGACTCCACCAATGTCATTACAGGTGCTGAGAAATGTTAGTTGTGTAAATCTATTCTGTAATTGTATTGCCTTCTCTACGTTGTAATAATTTATGCTAATTGAATAATTGATTTTTTGAAAAAGTTAATTTTGATAACTGATAATTGAATTATTGGGTCTTGCTTGTACAGAGACCACAAGTGTTGAATAAATAAACTGCATTATATACGCTAGATGTCTTTTCCCTTCCTTTCTTTCTTTTTCCACATTAACAAAGCTCCGGTCTCTGACAATAACAAAAATGGAAATAAAATATGATAGTTTACAATAAACACATACATTTTACTAAATTAAACAACATGTGCAATAGACAATTTTCACAAAAATTTTTTTGAAACGAAACCTATGACTATGATAAAATAAACATATCTAAAACTATTTTCGTTTTTTGAAAGTTAACTGGATCCAAGTCTGGTTCAGTCCGACTGCTGTGCACAATTACAAAGAAACAAATTTCACCTGCTTAAAAACGTAAAAAAAAAAAATGTAATTTAAATGACACAAACAGACGTACAGCGATATTTTAGATTTATACCTTTCAGTTTCAACTCGACTTCGAATGAAACAATATTCCGCCAAAATATCGTTTCAGTTTTGCTCGTTTCTGCTCTTTTCAATCTAAACTTAAACATGACCGTAAACGCAGTTACGAAAACAATCAGCAAAATCAGAAAATCATTCCATACTAGTCACACGGAGCAGTTAAACTGTCACAAAACGGACTGATCTCATAAACTATATTTACGCAAATATTAGCACACCGCGGAAAAACTTTTTTTTAACGTTTATGGCTAAATGAAGTTAGATTTCTCTTAAAAACACTTCTTTATCTTTATCTTTATCTTTTATTTACAAACCTAACATGTGACCCGTATCACTCTGATGTCGTTTTAGAAAAAAAGCGGTGCTTATATTCGGTAATTACACACACTAACACCAGGATCCGTTTCCTGGTTCAGTCGCAGTGGTTCCACAGTTACCTGCTGCTCGAACAGCATGGTGTTGATGGCCTGTCTGCAGGGCAGGATCATCATGGGGAATCCCACAGCCACGGACATCATGAAGCCCACGCGGATCATCTCTGTCACCAGGTTGGACGGGAAGTTCATCAGCACGTTCCCGGCGATGATGTCCGTGAAGCTCACGTAGCCGAAGAACCCGACCTAGAAGAGGAAGTTCTATCGTTATTATATAAACGGGTAAGTGGTTAATGAAAAGAAAGTGTCTGAAAAAGTTAAAAGACAGGATTATTCGCTTTTTTTAAACAAGCAAAAATCCCATAAAGCGACTTTTTTTGCCTTCGAAAGCTCCTTGTTCTGCAAGTCGCACAGGACAAAAGCACCTAAAAGGATGAAAATGTCAATTTTTTAAAAAATGGTACTAATAATTTAAGAAGCCATTAGCCAGGGTTGCATGGTTTCTGCCGCATGGCTGTAAATACCGCGGTATACACCGGTATTTACTGTCCCGGTGGTTTATGGCGCCTACAGCGGCGGAAACGGTCAGAAACGTAAAAGATTCTTTCGTTTCCCCACAAATGTATAAAAATACATACAACCAATCTTAATACTCACTTATAATGCAATCATCTGTTTCTGGCTCTTTTGGGGTATCTAAAATGTATCTAAAACATTTGAGTAATAATGTGTGTATAAATCTTTGATACATATTCTTTTATCTTTAAAAAGAACTTTCTTATCTCTTTAAAGATCCGTTGTTATTTGAAAGTAAACTGGCTGTGAGTCTGGTTCAGTCCAACTGCTTTTGCACTAAAAAAAAAATAAAAGCATCTCAAAAGGATGAAAATGTCCATTCAAAACGTAGTACTGATAATTCAAGAAGCCGTTTGTTGAATGCAGCTTTTTCTTTAGCTGCAAGTCCTTTTGTCGCGCAAGTCACTTTTCTATACGCCTAATGGCACGTGCAAGTTAAAGATATGGATTTATAGCAAACAAGGTCATCTGCCGCTACTTGAAATGCTCGGAGCGGACACTTCTGGGAAGGCACGAGCACCTCGACGGGGATCATGTCTGTGGTCTTTGTGCGTTTGATGACCTCACAACACTCCCTCACAGTGCAATAATGGTGTTTTCACGTCGACGGAGGAATTGTAAAAAGCAACACGGCCTTTCAAAGGCGTTGCGGGCCCCGTGAAGTCCCTCTCCGACCTCGCCGGCCTTGATCTATCCACGGAGGAGAAGGTTCCTCCAGCAGCAGCACCAGGCAGAAGTCCTTGAGCCCACCACAAAACTGCTCTTTATTCTACAAACCCTCCCCGAATCAATTCAGCTTTTGTTCGGGGAGGGGAAAAAGAAAGCAAAACGTGATGAAATCTGAAGTAGAGTGCGGGAAAATGTATTCTTTCTCAAGGTAACGTTTACGCGTTCGGCTTTCAGCGAGGAGAACAGGGACCGAAAACATTCGAGCAGCGTCTTGAAACGCATTCCGCACAAAGTGAGCTTGGAAATATTTATGACGGAATAAAGGAGACGCGGCTTGTGATGTTGACGGAGCATGTCGGTGGAAAAATAAAGCAGCGCTAGTCGTTCTGACCCTGTCATCCCGGTTATCGGTGTTCCTCCGGGAACCCAAGAAGAAACCAGGAGGGCATTCCAGAATCACCTACGGAGCGAGACACCACATCTGTCCTGAAAATAAGTCCTAGTGGTTGAATGCCAAACGGGGACAAAAATGGTGTTTCCGAAAACATCTGAAGTTCATTTGGACCAGAACTGAGTGATGAAAACAAACTCTTTCCTTTCTGGTGTTTTCTTTGTCAATCGGTGTAAATTAAAGCAAAAGATGAGCTGCTTCCCTTTTGGCATTTATTAAAAAAAAAAAAAAAGTAGCTCCACCCACAAATAATGCACATCATGATAGATGTTTGTATGGGCGGAGCCACGTATCTGCTTTCAAAAAAAAACAAAAGCAACTGGACTTTACATTGTGTGGAATCCTGATTTAATAAAATTATATAGATTTATATAGAATTATAGAGATTTTATATAGAATTAAATCGATAACGAAACGTCATTATACTTAAATAAATTTACTTAAATAAATTAAATAAAAATGAAAAGATAGTAGACTAAGCATAAAATAAGATTTAATATTACATTTGGAACACAAATATATTTTACTGTAGAATGTTTTTATAAACTCCACTAGGGAAGCTGAACTATGTTCTGAAATCGGTGCAAATGGTGCAATAAAACAACGGCAAAAACAGGAATGTGCTCATTATACTGTAAATACAGTGGAACTATAAACAATTGATGTGAGAGATTCTGAGATATGAGTCATTAATGTTTTTGTTGCTACACTAGTTGAATCTTAACGTACAAGCTGGAGATGCTGCTGCTGAATGGAGAAGTGATGAGTGACATCACAGCATAGCCCCGCCTCCAGTACGTTTGTACTTGTGATTTATTTTTTTGTGTGAACAGCTTTTTTGTTGCCACGTGTCTCAAGAAAACAAAAACCGTTGATGCCGAGAAGCCGAGGATGATGAAAATTAGAGTCACATTAAATTATTGAAAGAACTCAACACATTATGAAAGTTCAAGTTCGAAAAATTAAGACCTTCACATCCACCAGCGTCTTTATCAGCTCAAGCTTCTCTTCTCAAAAAGCACAACATTGCATAAATTATTTATAACTTAATTATTATGCAATGTAGTGATTGGTTTAAGTATTATATCCCCACACTCTTTCTCTCATGTTTGTAACAAAATTTGTTAATAAGAAATGCATTTTACCTAATCAATCAATAAAATATGCAACTAAACAACAACGTTTCGAAGATTTGAACAAATTAAAGACGTTTCAATTATTTCCAATGAGGAGAATTGACTTGACGTGCCCTATTAGACTAAGATATGAGCCCGTAGGTCTTATTTTGGGGTAAACATTGTATTAGTGTATTTTCCTCACTGTGATGTAGAAGGTGGTGACCACGTTGAGCGAGGAGGTGAAGATGGTGCTCATCCTCTTGACCGAGGGCTCGTCCAGGCTGTCGTACGTCGGAAGAACTTGCCTGTAGAGGAAAAGGCGCACGCATCAGGCTCAAAACACACACTTTATTACACAACACACATGATCCAGCCAATAAGTCAACACTAAGCTCTAATGTGCTTTAAAGCCTCGCGAGCATAAATCTGAATTTAAAAATGGCCATTGTGGTCATACGTTTGAGCTGCTGACCAGATTTAGCTCGTGATCGACAGCTTGTCAGAAAGTCAATGGAACTCGGAACAAACGTCTAATATTTCTCCAAGACGCCTCGACGCTGAAGGTCACCAGTACAACAGACGCACAATTTGTACGGGGCTATTTTACGACAGCATAAAATTCAAGCATAATATTTGGAAACGCTGATATATGGTTTGAGATTTAGCATGAGGACGCACAATGAACGTGAGATTTATAGACATAAACATGCAAGAACGAAAGACAAGCAGGAATTTAATATAGGAAAGCCATCACTCATTTCAGACAAAAGGCCAAACGGAAAGAGGGTGAGAAGGCAGGACGGGCCCAATCGGATAAAGCCAGACTGATAACGTCTCGGTATCAACGAGAAACAAAAAGCAGCTTCAAAAAGAGCGGAGGGGAAAAAAAAATCCATGTCTGTCATCAGGACGACCAATAAAACCAGACGCCAGCTAAACATTAAATGGGGAATTTACAACGGCTGTATATTAGCGACAAGTGCTAGTCAGACTTTAGCGTGTTATAAAACGTCTTGGCAGTGTGGGCTTTTGTCCGGACGCTCTCGCTCTCGCTCTCACAGACACAGTCAGAGCCATTCCGCTTTTATTGGGATTTACTGTACCACAATCTGGGCTTCTTAGCCAACGCCTGATCTCACACCAAAGGCCGGTCTGTCTCTGAGCAAGAACCCACTCGCAATAAAACTAGACCAGGGAGGAAGAGTGAGAGACTGTGTGAATGAGAGAGAGAGAGAGAGAGAGAGAGAGAGAGAGAGAGAGAGAGAGAGAGAGAGAGAGAGAGAGAGAGAGAGAGAGAGAGAGAGAGAGAGAGAGAGAGAGAGAGAGAGAGAGAGAGAGAGAGAGAGAGAGAGAGAGAGAGAGAGAGAGAGAGAGAGAGAGAGAGAGAGAGAGAGAGAGAGAGAGAGAGCAAGAAGAGAAGAGAGGGAGTAAAGTATTAAGGAAGAATTATAGAGGAAGAGTAAGGGGATAGAGAGAGAACGAGAGAAAAAGAAAAAGGGAAATAATGAGGATAAGTTATGGAGAGAGATGGAGAGGAAGAGCAAGAGAGAGATAAAGAGCGAGAGACAGGAAAAAAATAAGGAAGAGTTATGAGAGAGGAAGGGACACAGAGAGTGATAGAGGGTAGTAAGGAAGAGAGAGAGAGAGAGAGAGAGAGAGAGAGAGAGAGAGAGAGAGAGAGAGAGAGAGAGAGAGAGAGAGAGCACAAGATAAGAGGGGAAAATAATGAGGAACAATTGCGGAGACAGGGACGGAGAGAGAGGGAGGGTGGGAGAGAAAGAGAGAGAGGAAAATAAATAAGAGTGAGAGAGACAGAGAGAAATAATAGAGAAGAATTAGAGAGAGAGAGAGGAAAATAATAAGAAAGACTTAGAGAGAAAGAAAGAAGTAAATAATAAGAAAGAATTATGAAGAGAGAGAGAGAGAGAGAGATAGTGAGAAAAATAATAAGGAAGAGTTATGGAGGGGTGGGGGGGGGCAAGTGAGTGAAAGAAAAAGTGCTCTCGCTCTTTTGAAGTGAGTGGAGTGGCTCGGCGTATTTTTCATTGTTGTAACGTCTGACTTTTTTAATGCAAAAAAGCAACTATAGATTTTTTTTATTTTTGCTATAAGAAACTTCATAAAGTATCAAAGTACCAAAGTTAAAAATGTCAAATTACTTAATATTCATCTTTTGATTTAACTGTTTTTTTAATGCATGTTTAAATTCAAATAAACACTAATATATGGTAAATGCTAAATTAAAAACAAAAATCTGAAAAATGACGTTGACCAGTAACGTTGACCGATCCACAACGACAAAAAGGTAACTTTTGTCATCGCATTGTCGCATAGATTACAAAATAAGAGTCAGGAAGTGACGCAGCACTTTCGTTAATCAATCACGACAAAAGCTGGATTTTCTCTACATTCTTGCAGAAGAATTTTTCACCAGAAACCAACCCATCATGCGGCTCAAACGACATTGAGACGATTCTGTTGAGACGTTGAGAAACCGGGCGGGTTTTCGAGCGGTTTGACGCACACAATCTGGTACAACGGCCCAAAAAGGTCTTTGAGTTAAATCGCAATTTGCAAATGAGCGGAGC
Organism: Paedocypris sp. Pulau Singkep; assembly: GCA_017309775.1. Lineage (NCBI taxonomy): Eukaryota > Metazoa > Chordata > Actinopteri > Cypriniformes > Paedocypris > Paedocypris sp. Pulau Singkep. The sequence goes on along the minus strand of MU204446.1, from coordinate 25,918,997 downwards.
TTGCCAGAGAAAATAAAGCTAACTGATGTTTAAACTTTATAGACTGGATGTTAAAGCATGTGCTGAAACCCAGCGCAGCCATAAAAGCCAACGTAGGCAACGACAGGAAGGGTTTGTGGAGGGATTAGATCAGATTAGAGGTCAGCCGTCTCTCCAGGCTAATGATTGGGTGGAAGTGGCAGCGTGTGTCAGCCGGAGCCAGAGATCAGTCATCGCCGCGACAACCGCATTACATCATCCTCGCCACTCACACCTTCTCCACCCGCTAAACACTCCGCTTCTTCACCCAACACATCTGCTGAAACAGACCCAAAAAAGGCAAGCCAGTAGAACTAAGGAACACAAACTCATTTACTGTATTTACACGAATATAAGCACCCCCTGATTTTCCGGGGACTAAATAAAAATTCCATTATTATGCGAACATAAGCCTTACCTTCCAAAAACCTAAAGTTCTGGTTAAATATTTATCTTAATATTTTACTTATTTTTGACTTTTACATTAGATTAGAAAATATTAACGTTAGATGTGATTTCCAAATGAAGTAGAGTATATCTCCAGTAGGGGACGCGATAATTCCACTGTCTATGTCCATATATGGCCGTATTCCGGATTTCACTTTTATCCAAAGCGAATTACATGTTCAACAATGTTACAAATTTCCAGGCGTCCCTGGGAATATGACCTGGTGTTCCAAACACCAGCGCTACTGGGAAAGCTACTGGGAAAATATTTCTGTTATTAAAGCATACACCTTATTTACGCAAATGTAAGCACCCAGCAAATATAAGCACCCTCATTGATTTTACAGGCACAAAATAAAAAAGTAAAAAAAAAAAAACTGAAAAAAAAAAAAAGTTTTTTTTTTTTTTACATTTCTGGTTTATATAAGGTAATTATCTCTTTAATTTTTTTTTTTTACATTTCTGGTTTAATTACATGAATTTTCTCTTAAAATTCAATATTTCCATTATTTAACCAACATAACTTGTGACTCGCATCATTTCGATTTCTTTTGAATTATAGATTAGAATCGACTTTATTTCAGTGAACCGAACTCCAACTCCCAGAATTCTCAGGCTTTGCACTTCAGTCCGTGCAGGCGCAGAGCAAGGTGGCCCGTTTCAAACAGTTTCTTTATCCAATTCTATATCCAAAGACTGAATTGATGTCTTATATTTAATATTCATTTCTATATCATTTTATTCTGTATCCAAATGTATTCCGGGGTTTTTCTGTGTCTTTGACTTAAATGCAAATACTGCAGAGTGATTGTGTTTGTCAGACCAAGGCTGAAATGTGGAGAATATGAGAATTATTTCAGATGCCTTCTGGCTTAAAATGTGAAAAAATGGGCGCTTAAATTTACTTGCATATTTGAAAAATGTGCACACAAGATTATTTATGCTTATAATGGTGTAAATACGGTTCAACAATCTGAAACGGTGACAAATTAGTTGCACAGTGACAGTTCTGCCTACATTTTCATGATAAATATTTTACTCTATTGGATTGGATTGTAGAGTTTGAAGAGACTTTGACTGGAAGCAGAGTAAAATCTGGAGGGGAGTTGAATAATCTTTAGCTCCATGTTTATTATTACTATTTCACAATAAATCTAAATTAAAGGGGTAAAAAAAAAAGCAAATTGAGATTGATCGTGAGAGCAAAAAGCAAAATCTGGAGTGGCGTTACACAAATGTCACCTCGACCTGAAGAGTCAAGCAGGCCAACATTGTGTTCTCCAACACTGGATTTGAACCTGCAACCTTCCGATTCCAAAGCAAAACCATTTCCAAACAGAACGTTCTACGCGGCGTCAAACAAACGACGTCAGCCGTGATCTCAGTGCTTGTGTCTTGAACTCCCACGGCCATGAAAGCCAAACATCTCGGCGTTTCCACACAATATAAACAGTGTCAATGCGAGAGTGCTTGAATTCATCGGGGGAATATCAGGTCATTGCGAGCTGCAAAAAACTCATCATTCCCGCTTTATGAATCATTTATGAATCCCTACAAATACATTAATATATCAACTTCATGCCTCTGACTAGTTGCCAACTGACAAAAGAGATGGAGACAACAAAAAAGCGATGGTCTGTTGGGTCAGGCCATTAGGCGAAGACAACTCAACCTATTGATGCGAGAGGGAGAAAAGGCCTTCCACGCTCAGGAATAATTCTCCCAAAATTCCACCATCATTCCCTCGTGCTCTTCCAAACCTGTATGACTTCCTAACCTCCCTGAAACAGTCACGCTGGATTCAGACCTTCGTTTATAGTGACGGCATCCTGAGATCACGATGCCTTGTCCTCAGCTTGACCTCCAGTCGAGCCCGAACAGAAAAGCCGTAATGACCTTCAAATACAGACTGTATCTGTGAAAGCTGCGATATTATTTGATCATCTCCCTTGTATTCCCATTTGAAGTCGTTGACGTTGTCACACCCGGTGCGATAAGCGCATGTGCGGATGACAAGTGAAGGCTCTGATGTAGGAAACACCGACAACAACAGAAACTCAGACTAGTTTGGAAAGACATGAAGGTGAGTAGACAATGACATCTATACATTTGAGTGAACTACGCCTTTGAGAAAGGTTAGGAAAGGTTAGAGAGTTTGCGGAAGCCACAGGTCTAGAGTTAGCATCACACTGCCGGTATACAAGACAAAACAGTCTAGAATTATATTTGTGCCGATAAATCAGGCAATTATTTACTTAAATGATAAAAAAAAATTCTGGAAATGTAAAAAAAATTAAATATATATGTTTAAACTGAAAAAACCTCCTTTCTTCCTCATTCGTTCATCATTTTTCATAAACCTGAAAGTATGGCCTTGGAATTAATTTGCAGATTAGAACTGTACTTCCAGATCAAGGAGCCGCCTACAAAACTTTACTAGCCAAACAGTGTATAGTCTTTTATGCCAATTGAGACTTGGGCCAAAACACTAAAATTGTATAAATAAAAAAATAGTGACTTAGTAAGCGACTAAATGGTAAAAGTTTAGTTTCTTTTTAAATAATAATTGAATATATAAAAAATAAAATGTACTTTAAAATAACTTGCGATTATTTTAAAGTATCGGAAGTTGTGTTGTGTCCATTTTTGATAGACGAGTAGATTTTGAGTGACACAAATATAATCCAAACACGAGAAACATTTTCAGGCATGGTTCACATAACTTCACAATGAAATAAATGGGATTTTGGCAAGCAATAACTGGCTTTTTGTTTCGTTTATTCTACGGGAGAGGTTTCTATCTGCTTAATAATAGCTACATTAGATTAAGGCAATGCGAGAATCTGGGAAGTACTTACGACTGACAGGCAAATGCCATGCCACAGATAGGGATGCAGCGAAAGACGCCGTCCCAGCGAACGTAAATGACCGTGTTCAGCCACTGGCCAGTGAAGAGGCCGTGTTTGAAGGAGGAGAGAACCATCTGCGGTGAGGGGGAGAGCAGCAGGGTTACGGGACGTCCCATCGAGATGAAGGAGAGATTGTGAGAGGACCAAAAAAAAATACAAGATGAGAGAAGAAAGAAAGAAAACAAAAGAAGTGTCTGAAAGGCCTGTGATGATTGGACGAGACAATCGGACTGATGATGAAATGAGATTCTGTGTTCCGTTGCACAGACACAGTTCACTCCCGAAAGAAAAATCTGTCATCACCTTTTCTACTGCCACAATATTCCAAACCTGCATGTTTTGACTGAGATAAAAGGTAGATAATAAGTATAAAAACTGAAGCACGAAAAAAATACAAAAGCCTTATAAATAAAATGTATTATTATTATTAACAGCATCATAAAAGCACCACTGTTAACAGGCCAAACATTAATAACATCTTCAATGTTTTACCACTTAAATCACACAATTATTCAATTTATTACATATGTATTCATATTTATTCTATAATCTAAATAATGTGTTAGTTATATTTTGTTCATAGCTTATAAATCAATTAAGTTTAATAGAAATACTTTATAGTTATAGTTTAGATGAACTGTAAATAAATGTACATTTAGTCAAACTATATCTGGTGTGTGTTGGAGTGTTTAAAACTTTGAGCCGAGCTGCCAAAGCAGAGAGGGAGATTTGAACGTCACAAAAATCCAACATGAGACTAAATATTACACGTGTGCTTTTATGATTCGTCAAAGAATAATCCATCGCAAAATAAAATCGATCCCCTGAAGTCATACAGGTTGGAACAGGAAGCGATGAGAGAGTTTTCCTTGTGAAATGAACACACACTTCCACGGCACAAACAACCGAAATCACATGTGAATGCTGAGGAAAGTGAATTCGACTGTATAATCGCAGTTGGCGCCACACGTTGGCGGTCACAGTCAACTCAACAGCGCCACCTGTGAAACCAGCTACCAGTCTGACCATCTTCTAGCTTAAAACCAGCTGCGTGAACATGACCGAGCTCAACCCAGAGTCCAGATCCAACACTTTATAAATCAACTCTGCCCCCAGCACCCGACACACACACACCCGACACACACACACACACACACACACCCGGAACCAGACCACACCAAACATATTGGATTGGATGAGGGTGAACAGAGGAAGAAGGGGATTCGGGGGGGATGCAGCTCGAGTCCATGGCAGAGGAAGTGTCCGTTCTCTGTGGGAGATTACTTACGGATGGCAGCAGAAGGTGGTGGCGATAATTGGCAGACACTGTATGACGCCGCTGAAGCGCCACAGATGCACTTGCTCCATCCAGGAGCCACTGATTATTCCATAACGCAGAGAGGAAAACACTATCTACGGGCCACAGGGTCAAGAGCGTCAGGTGGCGGGTCGGAAGGCGGCATCAGGGGTGGGGGACGGGGCGGCGGGTCAGAGGGGGGCAAAGGGAAGACACATCATGATTAGATTGTTAAACGCTGGAAAAAGAACTGGGCTGGAGGAGAACAACAAGCCCGGGCCTTGCATGTACAGTTCCTCAAGGCATCGGCGAACAGATCAGGCCGAAACAAACGTCATTAGAGAAGTATAGATTTAGTAAACGCTTTTATGGAGTTTAGCTCATGCAAAAAAAGATTTGTATTAAAGCTAGAAAAATGTAGAATAAAACCGTCTACAAAACTTTTACTGTGTTTCCCTGAGAACAACAATCGCCTGAAAATGGGAATTAAACCCATAAAGTGTTGCCAACATCGGCTCTACTGTTTGAGAAAGCGGATCATAAATCATGATAAATCAGCCAATTAATATTAAAAAAAATACAAAGCATCTTCTATGGCGAGATAACTTCCAGATGCATTCACTGTCATTCAGTTAAAGTAGAAGATGAACGGACCTCAACTCTTTGGCTTTTTACAAGCTAAAAGTCATTCTTGTTGTTTCTTTTGTTGGGCTGAATTTTACAAGGCGACTGAAGAATATACTTGACTAAAAAGCGAATAACTTGCTGACAGTTCAAAATAAAATAGATCGGCATCAAAAAAAAAAAAAAAAAACGAATGTCTTGTTTGGAGCAACAACAACAACAAAAAAAAAATCATAAAACAAACATTTCTTTGTTTCAGGGAAACACAAAAAGTGTCTTTAAAAGGCCAATTAAAAATGTAACATTTCCAAAGAGTTTTTATCACTGCAAGACTTTTACTTCACATTCACATATTTAACACAATAATAGTTCTCCATCCTCATCACAAAACCAACATGGAATATTAAGCTCTTCTAAAAAAGAGAAGAGGTAAAACATAACAGCGTCAGCGGAATGAATGAAGTAAGTGTTACATGACTATTAAGTTAAAGCTGAAACTATCTGAAAAATATCAAATCATTTGATTTGGAACAAAAATTATACACAGTATTTCTTTAAACTTGCCATTTTCGAACAACTAAACTTGGAAATGTGAGACAGGTAAGCTGGTTTAAACCCAAGACGTCTGGAAAGGGAAACGACTCACCGTGAACATGAAGAGTGTGTAAAAGATCAGTGCCATGGCTGAGAAGGACTGAATGGATGACATCATGTTTCTCTGTAAGCTGAGGGGCAGCACGATGAACAGTGACACTGCGATCAGCAACACGATCCGGAAGTTACGCGTCACCTGAGAAAACACAAGATATTCGCTGAAAATATCAATGGACACCTTCTCGCACGACGCTCCTCTGAAGCATCTATCTTCCTCTGGTATCACTGGACCTGATCTCTCCAGCTCCACTTCTCTTTCTGCCCAAGTTTGTTCAGATCCAAACTTGTGGACAGTGGTGCGCCTCAGGGCTCAGTTCTGGGTCCCTTTTTGTTCTGATCTAGAAATGATCTTCTTTATCTGATCCTGATCTACTTAGTATTGGTATACTATTACATACTAATAAAATGTATTATAAACTTTCTATTGAATTCCATCCGACCAATTTCTGAAACGGCTTTACTTTTCTGGGTCAGGGGGAGCTGGAGCCAATCCCAGTAGCTCTGAGATTGAAGACTAGAAACACTCCCTCTGGTGGCCAACCAATCACAGAGCGGGACACACAACACACATTCACACTCTCACTCACAACCCCAGCCAATGTCCTGAGATCACCTGCACTTAAGGTTGAACGCTAGAATTTGGATCAAAACTTTTTATTTAATTTTTGGTAATTTCTGTAAATTGCACATTTTTTTAAGCTGCAATTGCAAATTTGCACAACATTTTTGTACTACATGTACTCTTTGTAAATCGCACATTTTTAGTACCACTTTGTACAAGTACTTTTTGTAAATTGCACATTTTTGCACTACTTGTATTTTTGTACTTTTGTAAAATTTATGTAAATATGTAACGAGTATGGGATGAGTAGAGAAATTAATTTCGACTCTCTGCACGTCCAGTACGTACAGCAGAGTTGACAGTAAAGCTGACTTTGACAGCCGGTTAGTGATCGCTGATCTGGATGAATCACATTGTAATCTTGCAATTACTCTAGATGAATCTCTAATGGTAGCAAATAGACATGACGATTTTAGATGTATCCTTACAGAAGAATTAGTCTTTTAACACGGAGCATCAACGGTGGGAACGTACGGAGACTCTTACCTGCTGCCCGAGTAACTGGGCAAAAAAATTTGACCCCAAATCTGCAATGACGACGTAGAAAGCAATGCATGTCCCGAGCATCAGGCCAATCATGCTGCAAAGACAGAAAGAACACGTGACTCTGAGATACGAGATAAAAAGCAGGTACGACGACTTCATACCTCAACTCCACAACAGCTTTGCCTGCTTTTCCATAAGCGTGAAATGCTGGAGGAATAAAAGCGCTAGTGTGGTTACAACGTTCGGATAGGGGATTTTGTCGAATCTATGAATCAAGGCCGATAGTAAAAATCAGACTGGAGGTTCGGTCACACTTACCAAGTCCAGCATAGGTCCTGCGCTTGGTGTTACTAGCCGAATGGACCAGGAACATGCAGGACTGGTGGGTCATCCACGAACAGAAGAACAGCAGCAAGATGCCCAACACGATTCCACACTGTCACGAGACCAAAATGACTTATTATTTGCCTAGAAAGAAAAATTATGGCACCAAAGTTCATCGACAAATAAAACAGTAGAGGCGGGAAAGTCACCATCATGGAAGAGAAAACGTCAATTATTTGGTTTGCGATGTACATTATTTGAATGTGCATTGTACAAATTTTATTAGTGTTGAACACAGCAAACACACAGATATGAGGCCGCGTTACAAGCTGAAGCCAAAGGTGGAAATGACTGGAATTTCAACACTTTCAACTCTGAATGGAGCAAAAGCGGTTGTCATCATTAGTTGCTGGTTGTTGCATCACAACTGGTTCTCTGTGGCAACATGGGTAACACAAGTGAATATGTCACATGTGTAGCACTAGCAACACCCTACTATGGCAAAGGACAAGCTGCTCATTCAGAGAGTGGAAAAAGAATTTCATCAGATTCAAACTCACATTCCATTGAATTAAACTTGTTTTTTTTTTAATGATGCATTTAGATCGACATCATGTTAAAAATAAACAATATTGATCAAATTATTTCGACAAAAATTTTTTTTAATAATTGAAAGAATTGAAAGAATTAATTTAACTTTAATATTCTGATATTTAACCTTTTTGAAGTGATTCTATTTCTGAGAGTGTATTTTAGTAAAAAGCTGACACTGGAGACCAAGTGGCACTGTCTGGGTCACTCCGAGGCCGCTTGCTCCATTTCGGGAAAAGATGTTTTGAATTCCAAGGGAAAACAGCAGATACGGAC
>MU204446.1:25876607-25906578 GCA_017309775.1 Paedocypris sp. Pulau Singkep | reverse complement strand
CTCTCTCTCTCTCTCTCTCTCTCTCGCTCTCTCTCTCTCTCTCTCTATCTATCTCTCTCAGCGGGCGATCAGAGATTTTTTGCATTTGGGGTTAAAGGGTTAAAAATAGGCAAGTGACCACAATGACATGTGACTTTAATGTCCGAGACCCTCTGGAAAGCACTTAGTTATAGTTCAAAGTAAGATCACACCTTTAAGCTAAATCTTGGCGGCGTCGGACCCCGGTGGCCACATGTAGCACACTTTTACTGGGAATCAATTAACTGGGAATTTTTTTTTATTTAATTTATTTTAATAAAATGTAATTTAATTTTTTTTTAAATAAATTATTTAATTATTATTTTCTGTTTATTCATTGACCCCCTACAATAAAAAAGCCCACTCTTGAAAAACCATCAATCAAATCATTGATCAATCATTCTACAGCATTCTGTATGTATCAACAAGTGTACATTTTAAAAGTTTCAGGTCATTTAGACATTAAATAATCAATCAAAAGGAATATAGGGGATGAAAGAAATCCCTGAATGCATTGTGTAATAATAAACCAGTTAAAACTTCAGCTAGAATTATGCTAAAATTGTGACCTCTGAAAAAATAAATATGATTTACGGTATATATATAACATTATTTATTTTGTTATAAAGAGTATTTTATAATTTTTTTTAACATGTATTAAATAGATTTGTATGTATTTATGTCAAAATATGTGTTTTGGTGTAAAAGTAACTTCTTAAATTAGGTATCTTTTTATTGTCACAAATAGCAACTAAAGAAAGCCAACAAAAAATAAAAATAACAAAAAATGACCACAAAACATGGAATAACAAGAACACAATGTATCATTAACAGTGGAACATCTTAATAACAACCACAGGATCAAACACTGTGAATAATTACCCAACTGAGCAACGACTGAGAGGACAAGACACAGGCGAACACAATAAGCAACATGGCAGACAGAGAGGAGCACAAGGAACCATGGGAAACTGAGTTTGAAGTGTTTTCGTTACACAATAGATACAAAGTTAATGCTACAATCTGCAGAGAAATTTGCAATTTTCCACTCATAATTCAAGACACGTCACACAGGAAAATCCTCAAATTCAAGTTACATCCACGTAAAAATGAGCAAATAGGTGAAAATTGTGAATAACACACCGCGTTATTACGGTGAATTTTCCAAGGTATGTTCCACAGAAAAATCCACACATTTGTACATTTTAAATACGTTCCACGCAAAAATCTGCAAATACCTGAATTAGCAAACGCTGACCGCTTGACGCCACAGAGAGACGCCGTGGTTTTCCCAGACGGCTCTACCTGTGTAAACCCAGGCCCAATTACAGCATTTTAGGGGCATAATATATTACACGCAGGAGTCGTGTTAATCAAGCATCTTCAGAAGGGCCTTTAAGTCGCGCCTCAGGAATTTGCAGCGCCGCATATCAAAATACCCTTCCCGTGTCGGCATTCGCACATTACCAAGTCTTAAAAGCCACCGTAACAACACAGGAGCTCTGTGTGGACGCAACAGGCCCCGCCATTGATCGGACCCCCGGTCCCGTGTGGCTGTGTGAAGATGCCTTTGTGCTGCACTCTCTCCACCTCTGAGATTTACGGGGACTTCTGCTGTTTGATTGGAGTGAGTTTATCCTGTAAGACCCGAATTTTGAAAAAAAAAAAAAATGGCCACTTTCCTGACTATTCAGGTCCCTGAGCAACACAGAAGACTAACCCACCTGCTCAATGCTGTAGATTTACTCCAAAGACCTTCGACGCTCTAAATCATGTTTGAATATTGTTTTCTAAAATAATTAAATTGTGTTGTGTTTGAGAAAATTCCAATAAACAAAGAAATGAGAAGGATTTTACTTACACAAGTCTTGATAAATCCAGTCGTAAAAACAAGGAGATCAGCTTGACGGAAAATGTTCAGGTAGAGTGAGTTCAGAGCCGGAATAACTGGATCTATGAACAATTTTCGAGCTAATAGCTATTATGAGGCATATAATATATCCCCATGAATATGAAAATATAGGTTGGAGGGGAAAAAACAGTTGGCCTTTTTTAAGAATTTTTGAAAGAAATTTTGCATTTTTACAGGCTCAATTCCAGCTGATGAAGACGCGAACAGGAGCTACTGTGTGGTCCGGGAAAAAGATCTGCTCAGGAATGTCTCGGGCCCGTAAAATCGCCGCCTGTCCACGCTGGGTGTTTTTCGGGCCGTTTAATTGGGAGAGAATCTTAGAAAGACAGACTTTCAGCGAGAGTGCGGCCAGACGACTGAGAAATGGACAGGACGGCGAATGTGAAAAGGAAAACGTTCTGGCTTTAATTAGCCCTCGATCTGTAAGCCGCCTGAAAGCTGAAATTATAGCCGTGGAGCCGAGTAAACACAGCACGCGTGTAATAGCGGTGTCTGTGACGTGGAGGGATTGAGTCGTCGTAACGGTGTAAATGTCACGCACCGACACGTTTACGGTCTTCACGCCGAGGAGCCGCGTTTCATTCATGTGTCCGGGGATCAGCTGACTCCGGACCACCACGTGATGCTGGAAGCCACAGATTCACCTTTATTACAATAGAATAGAATAGCATAGAAAGAATAGAATAGAATGCCTTTATGGTCATTGCGACACAAGGTTACAACGAAATTAGAAACACTACTCAGTTTGGTGCAATATAGGACAAACACACAAAATAAAAATGTAAAAAATGTGCATTGTGTAAGATAAAATATAAATAACATATCTAGTATAAAAAAAGTATATAAAATTAGAGCAAACGTTTCCAAAATACAAAATATGTTTCAAATAGATATTAATAGTAAACAATAAACAGAGTAAACAATCAACAGAGTAAACAGTAATATAGAATTGAATTGAATTGAATTTAACTGAATTGAAAAAGCTTTTAATTGTCCCACCACGGGGAAATTTCATGTCAGAACAGTAGAAACAAATTGAAATGGATAAACAGTAGAAGTAAATTGAAATAAATAAACAAACATGACCATAACGCACCGCACACATCATAATAAACAAACAAACAAGCACAAACCATAAATGAGTAAGTAGCACGTCATAAACACAGTTCCAGTCACCAGTTTAAATTTAAATTGTGGAGTCTAATCGCAGCAGGTAGGAAAGATCTGCGATATCTCAGTCTCTCCAGAGCAGACGGTGAATCCACCAGGTCCAGGATGGATGATAGTTCATCCAGGACTCTTCTTTCACCCACCTTCTGCACTGTGTCCAGAGAGCATCCCAGGACAAAGCTGGACTTTTTGATGCTCCAGCAAACCACACCGTACAGGATTGCTGATGTCACCACAGAGTCATAGAAGATGCTTATGTAGAATCAACGATATATACGCTAATATGTAACATAATTTGTACCGATAAACAATATAGCATTATGTTTATTATAAAATGAAACAACCTATGTCTACGTACATATAAACACAAAATATACATTTGAATCCGATACATAAAAACGTAAAATGTGCTACTGTTAAAATGTTACATATTAGCATATCTATCGTTGACTCTAAATAAGCGCTGTAATAAAGGTGAAAAGGTGAAATAGAGGTGGTCCGAAAGCAGCCCATCTCCTATTTTTAACCCTTTAACCCCCAATGCAAAAAAAAAAAAATCTCTGATCGCTGTCCCGATCACTAATGAATCTCCGTCACATGACTTCACGTGCCCTGGCACTGACCCCGTCCACGTATCTGCTTCCCAGTGACGGAGGGCAACAGATGGGGTACAGGAACACCCCCCCCCCCCAATCCAACATCCTTCTTTTATAGGCTGTGACCCCTCATCGTTCTCATCTCAGCCACAGTAAAGCTTTATAAGTCGCCTCTTTCCTATGGAAATGAGAGCTGAGGAAGTTTGATGGATCTGTGAGGAAGGTCTTTGTCGGGGTCTTAATAAGAATAATGCGCTCTGACAGGACGCTTTGTTTCCTATTATTTTACTCACTTCACAGATCTTCTACACTCATTTTTCTTCTGTCCCAAAATATACTGTGGAATCCGTGTGTGTATGTTTGTGTGTGTATTTTTGGTTGTATGTAGTTGTGTGTATATGTGCGTCTGTACATCTCTATGGTTGTGTATGTGTGCTAATGTCTGTTAGCGTGTCTCTGTTTGTCTCAGTGTGCGTATGTGTATATGTATTTGTGTGTGCATGAATATGTGTTAATGTCTGGTTGTGTGTATGTGTGTGCGTTTACATACACATGGATGTGTATATGTACAGTAATGTTTGTGTGTGTGTGTGTTGGTGTCTGCTAGTGTGTACACCTGTATTTACTTTGCTGTGTGTATGTGCATGTGTTAATGTATGTTTATGTGGTTATGTGTGTTTTATGTGTATGTTTGTGTGCTACTTGTCTACTGTGTGTGTATGTGTGAGTGTGAGTTTTGTTTGTGTATTTGCATCGATGAGTGTCTGTATCTGTCCCTGTTAGTGTGTGTGTGTGTGTGTGTGTGTGTGTGTGTGTGTTTATGTGTGTGTGTGTGTGTGTGTGTCCTAAAGTTCAATTATTTGATCAGTTTGTTAAATTGCACAGAAATGAAAAGATAAACAATAACATTGTTTTCTGAAGCTCATAAATGAACTTAAATTGACTCAAAACAAATAGTTTTGCTTCAAGTTGCTCCCAATAACATAATAATAATCATCAGATATATAATGCCACTGTACCAGGTGTTAATTTATTTTGTTTATTCCCAACCACAATTTACATTAAATTGCGTATGATTGAGAAAACCTTCATTCCAGGTTGATTTGCTGTTTACAAATTATGCGTAACAAAAGAGAAGACGTTTTCCCGTATTAATATTGGAACAAAAATACAAATAGCTCACTAAAATAATTTAAAAAGCCTTACAATATCACTATTCACAAATCATAAATAAAGTGTGACTGGTAACACTTTTAAACAGTAACTAATAAAATAAATGTAAAAAAAACAGATCACAATATATTTTAAATGTGTGAAAGGCGACAGACTTCATTCTTTTCTTAAGAGATCCCACCTGTTTTCTATCAACACAATTTCCCACATTAAAATAAAACATTTGTCATGTTCGAATACATAAAAATACCGTTGAGTGAGAAAAAAATTGACTGCGTTCCCTCTCCGTTCAAATTAAAAAATGTTTTTCCTTTTTTAATCATCAAACAACATTCCAAATATGTTTTCTAAAGTGAATGAAGTCGGTAATTGAATTTTTTTTATCTTTAACTCTGCATATTTTCCTAGAGAACACGGCAGCGCACACACAAAAAAGAAAAGATGATCAGTTCTGCCTTTGTCATTTAGACAAAAGTCTTTCACGTCAACTTGCTTAAAATCAAATGCACCTCCGCACTGATTTAGACTGGATATATGGATTCAATTGTGCAAATATCTAAAACAAAATAGATACAGTAAGTGAATTTGTCTTAATGGCCACTAGGGGTGAAAACACATTGGGTTGGGAGTCACCGAAGCGGTTTTCCCCCGAGTCTTTTCCTCTTGTGTGTGTTTGTGAGGCGGGACATCACTTATGATTGGTGTGTCTGTGCACGAGGTGCGACTGAAATTGTGATGATTGGCTTAGATTAAATGTCCATCATTTACCACCCGGAAGCATTGTGTTTGGTCACATACAAGCGCTCACCCAGCAGGAGTCAGCGATGAGCCAAAGAGATGGACATGGAGTTTAATTTTACTACCTGTTAACATCTAATTTTAATTTGCACTAGAAAGAGAGTACATTTTGGTTATTGTTATTTAATTTTGGTACATTGTTAAGTATTATAATTAGAGCAGAAATTAAGAAGGACAATTTATATTGAGACTTATTAGTTGGCCAGTTGTAGTCTGTGCAATAAATATTAAAAGTAATTGGTTATCTGTTGTGTTTTATTATTCACTATACTAATGATAATATTTACAATATTTTTTTAATTGGATGTGGATGTCTCATATTGTCTCACAACTATAATAAAATAGCGTAGATTACTGTACAGTACTTTAACAGATTTAACATATTTATTATTGACAGCAGCCAAAATATTTGTCGCAAAAAGTAACGCAACAGTTACTATCCCTGGTAATTAGTTACTTTTATAACGATGTAACTCAATTACTAACTCAGGTACTTTTCATTAGAAGTAACTAGTAACTGTAACTAATTACTTTTTTAAAGGAACGTTCCCAACACTGGTTATCTCACATCTAGTTTACCATTTTTGCATCTTATTCTCTAATTGAAGTCTAATGTTTTAATAGCTGGAAGACACACAAACACACACACACACACTTCAGAAGAAGCAGCAGCTGAATTGAACAGGAATCAAACAGACGTTGGGGATTTTTAATGGCTCTAAATGGCTGTACAGTGGTGACAGTGTCGAATCAACATCCATCCATTATCCCAGCATCCGCCTCCAGCTCAGCCCGCGTAACACACACACACACACACACACACACACACAAACAGGTATGTAATGGCTCTCTCTCTCTCTCACACACACACACACACAGACACACTGTGTTCAAGACAGAGAAAAACATATTTTTCTGTTCTAAACAGGAAGTGTCTTTATAAACAGCCGAGAGTGAATTCTCACGTGGCCTGGAGACACTTCGGTTTTTATTTCCAAAATATATTCATATTATGTCTAACACCAACATACATATAAATATGTAAATATCATCAAGTCTCCTAAATTTTGTGTTGATTGATTGGCAGTTATTTTTCTGTTTTATTTATATTTATATACATTTTGCAGATTGTTGGCATAATTTAGTTGTGCTAAAAGACACTGTGTAAGATGAATACAAGTGAATACATTGCTAATTAAAAGATTGACTTAGAATACACGATCAATGTGATATATTCCTAAAATCATTAATAATCTACAGTGTATGACTAAAATTATTAAATTTGGAGATTACAAAAAGTATAAATCATTTCCACACAAGAATGAAGAAATGAGCAATCGGAAGAAAAAAAATATTGGTCACAATATATAGAACAATATATTTGTTTACAACAAATTTTGAATGACTTCAATATTAGACACAGTCATATAAAACGCGTATGTGTACCCATCGTATATACGTAATATATTTTTAAAAGATTTTTAAATTGAGGATTTTAGATGGAATGATATAATTGGAGTTTCTAAAAATGATCCATAGGTGTGTCCCACTCTGTGATTGGTTGGCCAAATCAGGGGGTGTGTCCTATCTGGTTCAGAATTGCTAGGATGGGAGGAGATTGGCCCATCCTAGCAATTCTGAACCCCGTGAACCAAAAATGTAAATGCAGAATTTCTAGCAAGACACGAAAATGGTGGCCATTTTTAACTTTTTAGGCATAATGGTGGACTGCAGAAAATTCTCGAAATTTAAACGTTAAACATCAAATAGAAATTATACTGATTTGTGAGTTTTTCATGTTTTGTAGGGTAATGTCAATGCCATTCTAGTCCGTACATGAAGTACACAGCAAAAAAAAATGATATTTGTAATTTCCACTGAACCTTACACAATCCGGTTAAATCAACCAAAGGCCCGTGTGTGGCCCCGGGGCCCGACAGAGCCCATCTCTGCATTAATGCGTTAGTGGCTGGTTTAGTGAACGACACGGGACACACTGGTCTGATCCAGGGCATCTCCGAGACCCTCAGCCCTGTCCGTGCCCATTTTAAAAACATAGTAGTTGACGTCATAGTTGAGTATAACATTTTAAAGACATTCCTCTTCCAGGACGAATTACTTCCAGGACCAATCCTCGTCTTACTTTGCTGCTTTGACCACGGAAAAGAGCGGAGGATTTCGGATCTTCTCAGAGAACAGAGCTGGTCCGTGCCAAAGCCGCATTTTCCAGCGAGTTTTCGCCGTAAAGCGCATGAAAGCAGGGGTTGGGTGGGGGTCATTCCTGCAGCGAGAGTAAATATTTGGGCATGAGACACGTAGTGGGTGGCACTTTGTGTTCACGAGAGAGGAGTGGCATTGCCCTCGGACACAGACAGATAAAAAGCCTCCCCCTCTGAGCGCCCACCCTTTACCCATCTCCGTTTCCTGCTTAATTAGCTCTTATGAAATCAGACAAAGCCCGCAGATTGACCACAAGGGCAATAAAAAGTGCTCGGGGTCTCATTATGGCGAGTCAATATTCTGTCGGGGTCTATTGTCTGTAGCTAAGGGTCCTAAAAACAGGTGTTCCGCTCGCTTTTCAGCACGGCCCAACTTGTCTGCGATTTGCTGCGGGACGTTGCCATGGCGTTGTTGTTTGGCTGCCGAGCACTTCTATACGTTTAATGGCGAGCGGTTGTTGTAAAAACAAAGCCCTCGGAACAAATTACAGCCAATTACAGACCTGAACCTGTAAACTGTAGGACCGGACACAAACGGAGGGTAGCAGTCACGTGTGTGTTTTTAATTCATTAATTCTACCTTTCTTTTATGCATTAATTATAATTTCCTTTCATTAGTCTGACTTATGCTTTATTCAGAATACATTATTTAAATTAAGTCAGAGTTATTTTTCCCTCAGACTAAATTATTTTAATGAAGCAAACCTTGTTTTTCCATTAAGTAAAACTTTTTTTTTATTAAATAAAACTTAGTTTTAATTAAGAATAACTTGTTTTTGTAATGTTTTTGTTATTTTCCGTGATCTCCAACTCAATACATTTTTAACAAATATTTTTTTAGATTAAGCATAACTAATTTATACTAAATCTAACTTAATAAATTAAGACCAAGTTATTTTTATCTTTAAAAAAAAGTTATGATATCTGACCATTTTTTATTAAAACATTTACAATAATCTAAACTTTTTCATTTTTTTTTTTAAAAACGAATCTCAATTTTTAATCGTCAATTCTGGCGTATTAACTAAGCCAAATCATTAATCAAGATTCTATTTAAGACTAGCTTAGTTTTAGCTCTGACCAATTGTCATCAATTAGGCTTAAATTCATAAAAATATTTCCTGAATAACATTTGTTTTTATTTAAATAAATTATAAAAAAGTTTACTCAAGTACTTTACACCTCTGCCTACATGTCATACCATGTATAACATGTATGTGACGAACACAAATTTGAATTTGAAATTTAAAACAGAACTCTTCTGTTTATTCATCGGTGCAGTTCCATAACTTCTCGAAAAAAACAAACCGCGGCGAACCATTTCCCCACGACGCTGAAACAAAAGAGCCGCTCCAGTGATGGAGCACGTTTCACAAACCGGACCAACGGAATACAAATGCTCCGCTAAAGCGGGCAGATCGATCCGATGGGTTTTATGGAAGTGTATGAACATTTATGCCCTGAACATCCCGGCATTGATTCAGCCCGCACCCTGAAGCGGGGTTGCACTACCATCGCCCGCGTTTGGCGGAGAAGAAAACCAGGCCTGGGACGGTCCATCGGGACTGTTTAGCGCAGTTGGAGCCTGTTCTGTCAATAACTGTGATTATCAACTCGGTGAGGTCAGGGTAGAGAGGGGGGCGGGGCATCGGCGTGTCAGAGGTGGGCTGCCGATGCCCTCGGGGTGTAAGGACCCGCACCTCTCGCACATGTGGGTGTAGTTATGACCTGACCAGGATCACCCCGCTCTGATCACATGTCCTGCAGCTACGTGGTGTGGTCAGCAGACACAGGGCTGGACGCTCGGCCCGCATCGTTTTTTCTCTCGCAGAAAACAAGCAACATATTTCAGAGCTACAAATACTTCCATGAACAGAACTTTAGCCCGTTTCCATTCATCAGGTCCGCCTCCTCACAACACCAAAGGTCAGGGGTCGATTTCCGAGGAAAGATGAAGCTGTCTTACTTTGTGATTGTAATGAAATATAAGGGGCTTGGGATCGAATCTAAGTGCAGAAATCTGTCTGTCTGAAGAACATATACAGTAATATCAAAACTTCTATATGGAAGTTTAACGTAAAATTATAAAAATGTGACATGCAGTACAATGTGGACACAGACAAATGGTATAAACCTACTTACCGTAGTGTTTTGACCATAAGGCCCACAACTTTTTTTCGTTTTCAAAATGTACTGTTCGAGTTCAAGTTCTGAGCATTTGTAAGGTGCTTTTCACAGTTTTAACTGTCTCAAAGCGCGCGTGTGAAATATGTAAGAGAATTGTTGCTTTTTATTCATTTGATTGTCTGGTTGTTGGTGTTTAAGTAAATGGCTGTGATTATCACTATGACAAGACAAAGACCAGTGAGCTAACACAAATGCGACAGTGGCCAGGTAAAAAACCTCTCTAACGTGGAAAAAACCCCAAACCAAAAGCCCAATACTGTGCACCTTATAATAATGAGCAGGATCACCGCGCTCTGATCACACGTCCTGCAGCTATGTGGTGTGGTCAGCAGACACAGGGCTGGACGCTCGGCCAAACCGCATCGTATTTTCTCCCTTTCTCGCCGAATCTGGCTTTCTGACCCCGACCTGCCCTCCGACTCACCCCGGCCTCCATCACAACTCTACATTTCTCCCTCCTCCTTCCCGCCTCAGCCAATGGCGATAAATCCGGCGTCCGCGGATTCGCCCGCGCGTGCGTGTCGGCGCGTCTGCCAGCCACAGGTTGCACATTTGGTTTTAATTGCAGCCGTTTCAGGCCGAGGCAAATGGAAAGCACATGTACGAGTCCTCCACCTGCCTGGAGTCAGCTACTGACAGAAACGCCGCAAATCACACCGACAAGAGGAAAGGAGGCACCGAGCGGGGCGTGCGGCGAATAACTCATTACCGATTCAAACGGAAAACAATCCTGAAGAGATAAAGGAGGGCCATTACGCTTCAAAGAGGGGGGCACTAGGGGGCGCCAGAGAGCCCGCACCCACCCCGGCCACACAGGGTCCTTGTGCGGAGCTTGGAGACGTGCCCGCGCCTGGACGCCTTGATAAGAAACACATGCCACTCGGACAAAGAGACGCCTCTTGTATGATTCCCGCGGCCCGGGCGAGAACACAAACAAGCCGATTGGAATTAAAAAGGCCCGTGTAAAAATGTTTTGAAAAAGCCCAACCTGGGCGAAAGCGATTTCAAGGGACGCCGGACCCTCTGGATCCGCCAATTAAACGCCATTGATCCGGCGGGCCCAGCACGTGCTGAAAAACCCGTTTATGGAGCTACGATTGCAGAGATTGTCGAGACAAAACCGACGGTTATCAGGCGATTGCTCACATGACAGTGACGACGGGGAGTTCTCGAATTCCGGATTCTTGCCATTAATACTTTAAATCTAGTATGTTTCACTTTGGCTGGACTTTCAAGTGTTTGTAAAATTCGCAACCTCTCATAACGAGGCCAAACTTGACTTTTGGGGCCGAACGCATCTGGGTATTAAATATCAATAAGATGAGCCAAATTGTCGAAACGTGACAAAAATGGATGAAGTATCAATGAAAACTTGCATTCAAAAACTTGCAAAACACTTCCATAAACAGATCTTTAGCCCGTTTCCATTCATCAGGTCCGTCTCCTCACAACACCAAAGGTCAGGGGTCGATTTCCGGGGAAAGATGAAGCTGTCTAACCTAGTGAGTGTAATAAAATATAAGTGGCTTGGGATCAAATCTAAGTGCAGAAATCTGTCTGTCTGTCTGTGTGTATGAAGAACATATACAGTAATATCAAAACTTTTCTGTGTATGCATGTGTGCGTTGTATGTGGAAGTTTAACGTAAAATTATAAAAATGTGACAGGCAGTACAATGTGGACACAAAAATTATTTTTATAATATATATAAATCTACTTTCCGTACTTTTTGGACCATAAGGCCCACAACTTTTTTTCATTTTAAAAATGTACTGTGCACCTTATAATAATGAGCCTTGTGTGAAAATTAGGGTTAATAATGTTAATAATACAGTTTAAAACAGCTAAAAAAAATTATAATAGTTAACTTGACTTTAGCAAAACTTTAAACTTTGAAAATGTTTTAAAGCATGTAGTAAAACTCCTGTTTTGCGGAGGTGTTCAGTAAAGACAGCTGGAATTTTTTAAACCATGTCAAAAAATTGTCCCAAACCCACGACTTTAATTGGAACTCGCCATTTGCAAGCAGACCTGTGACTCGTAAACGTACCTGAGGAAACAGCCGAATGGACGTTTGATCCACTTCCGCTTCCGGGAGGAAATGATCGCGCACATGCTAGGTTGTTCGTCATTAAACAAGAAGAACATTTGTGCTGAGAGGAAATCTTCGTTTTTTCGAGGTCACATCGAGACTTTCAAATGAGTTTCGAATGCTCGTGATATTTATGATGAAGTATCAATTCGGGCTACAAATCACTTGCAGATGTTTGTGTCCCAGCACTCTGGCACTCTTCTCCCTAATACACGGGCGTGCGCGCGTGCGCGAGGGAGCGAGACTTGTATGAATTATACATACAGCAGGTGTTACTGTTTACCGCTAAGCCTCGGGTCTGGCTTCTACATCACAGACCAGGCAATATTATCTCAGTTCAGGCACGGACGGAAATACGTTTACAATCACCCTTAAGTACCGCAAACGAAAACACCACGCGGCCGGAGTTCACCGAGCAAAGACCGAAGAGTTAAAACAAGCAGCGTCATACTGTAAAACATTTGTGCTGTTTCATGGAGGCGCACGTGCAGCTCAGAAACCTCCACTTCCCTCTCCTGCCAGTAGGTGGCGTTTCGTAACGCGTCTTGCTTTTATTGAAGCGCCAAGGATTGATTGTTTTTTCACCTCGGCTTATTTATAATTTTCTTTGTGGTTTACACCTCCGCTTGGGTCTCCGGATCACCGTGGAAGGCCTAAAAGAGGAGCCAAAAACAGCAGAGCGGGCCAGTGGGCCTTGCTTTTCTACTCGCACTTCATAGCGGCGCTAAAGCAGTGCCAGTGGATTTGAAGACTGTTGCTGGCCTGGTGTTTGACTCATTATGCTGTTCCCACGTGGCCTCGGCAGAACATCTCTCTTACCGAACCTCACCCTTTCAGATCTCATCAGTCATCGCTTTTTCTTCGCTGACAGACTGACGCGCACATATTTAAATACACATCCACTGCTTTCCCCGCATTGCCAGGCGTTCAGACGACTGTGAACACACACACACCGATGTCCTTCAGGTCCTGGGAAGCCGAGATGGGACTTGAGGCTGGAAGGACACGAGGGAGACGACTTTCCCTCTCCACTTTAACATCTGGTTTAGTTATCCCTCTTCACACACACACACACACACACACTGGCGCGCCACCTCTTGCCCTCCGTCCATTAATCGTATCAGCCACATCGTGCCCTCTGCTTTGGCCGTGATTGGTAAAGTAAACCCGAGACGTGAAAATGATGTATGAGCTGCCCCGCCACGGAAACGACAGAGGAGCAGAACCTCAACCCCGCACGGGCCCCGCCACGCCCTCTCACACCTGTCCGCCTCACAGGCCCCAGTTTCTCGGATCTGAGCAGACAGACGAACCCTGAGGTGGCTTCAGGCTCTCGCTGGCTTGGGGATTCGGGGCCTGAGTGGACAGAAAAGTCGTAAAAG
Source organism: Paedocypris sp. Pulau Singkep (assembly GCA_017309775.1). Taxonomy (NCBI): domain Eukaryota; kingdom Metazoa; phylum Chordata; class Actinopteri; order Cypriniformes; genus Paedocypris; species Paedocypris sp. Pulau Singkep. Next base: position 25,893,031 of record MU204446.1, on the reverse strand, counting down.
GAATCGCACGTTGCTACTGAGATTAAAAGCATCAACGCAGACTCGTCTTCCACCCTCTTGTTGTCAGAAATCACACAGGACATTTTCAAGCCTGGAAACAAAACACTGACGCAATTGAGCCAGAAGCGATTGAGCAAGAGTCGGTTGTGTATCTATTCCTGGAAATATTCTATATAAACTGTGTTTTTATTGCTGTTTGACATGAATGTGAAACATGCAATAAATTAAAGTGTTGGAATTTTTTTTTTAATCAAAGCCGTTTTATGATCTGATTTTTATCCATTGGCTGTATACGCAGTGTTAGAAAATAGCATCAATTTAAAATCCATTTAAAAAAATAACTCCATTAATCTCACACTGGGGAAATGTAATTTTCCAAACAGCACATGCACACAAACCTACAAAATATGTAAGTCTGTGTGTGTGTGTGTGTGTGTGGGGGGGGGGGTCAAAGGTCTATATAGGATCTGAAAATTACGAGTATAACTATGGCAGGTACTTGCACATTAAACTTAAGTTAATTTACTTTTAATTGTGGCAGTTAATCAGACATTTGTTTTCTATTGGTTAAGCTTCTGAGTTTTAACAACATAAAGTTAAAAAGAAAAGTTACCTAAACTAATATATAAGATCTGAGTTCATGTCATCTCAATCAGTTTTCATTTTACCTTTATTGACAACATATTATTTATTTTTAATTACTACATAATAATTATATATTAAAAAATATACATAATTAATTATTTTAATAATTTAGAAATACAATACAACTACTACTAATTATTTAAATATTAATAATAATAATAATAATTATTATTATTATTATTATAAAACATGTTAAAACTTTGCAACAACTTTTCCAATAAAAAAAAACGTTGGGTTGTAATTGGCTCAAACGTTTTTTTGTGTCACATTAACGTCCAAAGCTGACGCGGCACATTTCTAGCAGTTTTATTTTTTTACAGTGGCTATACAGTACACACATTTTCACACACCATAAAGTCTCCTCACTTAACCGGGAGGTTCAAACTCCGCTCGCTTTTATTCTCCCATGTGCTGCTCTCGGATCTGTGCGTGCATGTTGAGTCAATGCATCCTAATACGTCCCCGGGAATCATAATTACATTAGTTTGAATAGATGTCAGGGGTGCGTGTGTGTGTGTGTGTGTGTGTGTGTGTGTGTGTGTGTGTGTGTGTGTGCGCTGGGGGAGGAGGCTGGAGGAGACTCATCCCATTTTGTGAAAATGCAGAAACTCCAGGAGGTCTGACAACCAATTAAATAAGCACCAATCCAACTCCACCCTGCCCCCACCCCTCTTCCCAAGACCCCCTGCACCTCCCATTCAACACTCATTCCTCACTTGGAGAGAGATCTATTGTCATCACTGACTGTCAGTCATTGCCATGGGCCTTAGAGGTAAAGCAGTCACACCGAAGGGCATCAGATCGTATATGTGTGTGTACGCTGGGTCCTGTGAGGCTGCGGTGGTCTTCTTCAGGGACACCTGCGTGTCTGGAGAAAATGTGTCCCAGCAATAAACATGTCAGAACAGGGTGGAATGCTAAATATGGAGACGTGAAACAATGTCTCCCGCTTCCTTTTAATGTTATTTACCTGCTACAAAATATCATTGCAACACATTGTCCCCGTTTTCTTTCTTGTATTGGTGTTGTGATGTTATGACAGACACACACACACACACACGCGCGCGCGCACGTGTTTTGACCCATTTCACTCCTTAAAAACTTGGGTTTTATTTGTTATTTTCAACATCTACACATAATTAAAGTAAAAAACGCTCTTAAATGATAAAGGTTGGTAAAGAACACGTTGCTAAAATAATTCAGGAACTGAAGCGTTTCCACACACGATCATTAGAGCTGTAAATGAATTAAATATACAAGAGGAAAAAAGTCTTTGCTCTGGTCTGTAATGGGCTTTCCTGTAATTTACGCTCTAATTTTTGGTTTAAATCGTAAAGCTCCCATTGTAGTCATTTGACTCCGGTGATACAATTATCATTAAAATAATAAAATAATAAATCAACAACAACAATTGTTATTGTGAAATAGTTAATTAATAATTATATTGTCACGTTTCTCATATATACGGACGTGTTTTATGTCTGACTAATTTAACACATATTCACCTACAATTTGTTTTTGTATTTACGTAAACATATATATGGATAAAATGTATACATTTTCGGTAAATAATATGAAAAAAAATCTCACTCGATTATGTCAAAACTTAAAAATCCCCCGAATCTTACAACCAATAAAATCTTTTTGCAAATATCGTTTTTACTTCTACATCTGCATCCGCTACAGTTTAATATTTCTTACAAAAATAGCAAGAATTTTAGAAAGCAATTTGATGTGATATTTCGGCTCTCCGCTGGGCTTCTCAGACACAAAAGGGTCGCGAGTCTTCTTCGGGGGGGCGAGAGTCTCCTGCCTGCGCAAGTTCAGAGTTTCCCCATCAGCACTTACCTGAATGGACGTGGAGATTAAAATTAAATGTAATACTTAAAAATGGTTTTCACAAGCAAACAACAATAATTGTACTTTACATTTTTATATTCGATCTTGAATATCGGCATGTTCAATAGGTACGTGTATATTTGTACGTGACAATATTTGTACGTGTATATATACATACACAGTACATTAAATATATAATTATATGTGTATAGACTATATTGAAATTAATTGTAAAATTTTGCAGTATTTACATACGTGTTATTCTTGCATTTACAATAAATAAATAAATAAAAACCTACCTCTTATGTTACTAATACTTGCAAGAATGCACTCAAAATTTGACTTTTTGCATGTTTGTTTGCCAGTTCGTAAAACAAAAGCTTAGGATATTTTTTCTACTTTAATCTTTCCGGGTTATACATTTAAATTTAATTTGTGACGTTCTGGATGTTAATAATAATTAATCGTTTTAATAATTTAGTCCAAAGTAAATCTGCTTCTGCATGACATATCATATAAGACTTGTGTAATATTTAACTCTGTAAAATAGCATTTAAAAGTCAAGCAGAAATGTTTTGGTATTTAGTTCAGAAAGAAGTACTAAACACAAAGTAAATAAAGGAATAAACAAACTAACTGTTTATTTAATAATACTGTAATTGCAGCTATTTTATTTAGACACAAAATTATTTTCTTTCAAAACAAAGATCAACAACATATAATTAAATTCAAAACTGGGTGTTTTCACTGTCTGCTCTATAAATGCCAGCAAGAGGCACAAAAGTGCATAAATATAAATGAAAAAGACAAGTCGTTCTAGGCAGATTTAAAGCAGCCTGCACAAGTAAGTACAGGTTTTGTACCAGGATAATCTACAAAATCAGCACAATTTGTCAAAAACATATAATTAGGCTTTTACATTCAGTTTGTTTGCTTAAAAGTTTGTATTTATCTATCTATCTATCAATTATTTTTATATACAACTGCATATATGGTGTTCGACTTTATTAATGTAAACTACATGCTTAAGTTGAACACATTATTGCACAGTGCATGTAATTGTCTTGAACATCTAAATTGAACCAAAACAAATTCGGTAACTTTTATACACTTTCCAATTATTTTTAAATTAAAATACTAGATTATCTATAATGCATTGCCTTATATTAACTGTACAAGCAATAATCAATTATTAGAGAGACATTTTGTTATTATGTAGACTGAACAATAAACGGTTATAGCTTAAAAAGAGAACACATTTTATATAAGCTGAAAAAAAAACCTCACATGATAACCTACAAACAAACGGTTTTATGATGTGTTCGAAGTTAAATTGATAGAGACAATAAAATCCACTTAAAGATTCACAGATACCAAACAACTTACAATTGAGACAAAATTGTAATTTATTCAGTAAAATTGTAAAACAATAGAAAAACCACTTAAGTCAATTGAACAGTTCTCAAAATGCTTCATGGTTTTGTGAACTTTATTGCAGTGTAGTGCTGTAATTAATGCACACCTAAAAATGTAAAATATATTTTGGAAAATAAAAAAGTAAAACATTTGTAAAAAAAAAAAAAAAACAACAAAAAGGAACACAATTATTTAATTATCATAAATACCATGCATATTTTCTTTCTAGTGAAGCTATTAAAAATATCAGTATATTTGCGTTGCGAGTAAAATAACAATTGACTGTTATTACCAGTAAATAAACATCATTCATTATAAATTATCATTTACCAAATAAATATATAATAATACTAATAATAATAATAGAATCGAGTGGTAGTAAGTTTAATTAAAATAAGATTGTAAGCTATAATTCAATGGAGGAAAATTAAAAGGTAAAACAAAATCTAACAAAAATCCTATAAAAATAAAAATGTATAATAATAATATCGCAAAACATACATGCCCGTTTAGTGAATTAAACGTTGTGTGAATTATACATTGTAAACGTTATCTAACAGTTGAACATAAATAAAAATTGGCGTCTAAAGCTCGTGAAATAGATCAGAAACTCACTGATCTCCTAAAAGTAATACAATACGTGAAAATAAAATACATTTCGAAAAGTAGCTAAAATTAAAAAATATATATATCGCGTCTTTGTTTTTTTTTCCTTCACTGGCGTAATTTTATTATTTGTTTAAATTGTAATTCCACGGTCCTATTTTCGTCACTCTAAAACGATTTGATTTTGCAATACTGACTCATACAAATAAATCTTAATTAAAAAAACATTTACATACAATTTTCAACTACTGAAATTTAAATTATAAATACTAAAGCACTCAACAGTTAACAATAACACTAGCAGCAACAACAGAGGAATTAAAAATCCCATCAACACTAGCTCTTTTTTTCCTCAATATAAGGAATAAAAAAAGATTAAGAAATCTAAACTGATAACATTACCTTTACATTTGATACATCCGTGCTCGCGACGAAGAAAACAAGCGAGCGAAGTTTGAATCTCGCGCCAAATTCCCGAGTCGCCTGTTTGTCATTATGACGCAGCAGCGCAGCGCGGGGATTTCGTGGAACTCTTCAGAAACGTTTACAAACAGTAAACAGTCGCCATCCAAACGGCCAGAGACGCGCCACGCCATCAGCACGGGAACGAAAACGTGTCCGTCCGGCGCACAGATGAGGAAACTGTCGATTAAAGCCCGAGATCGTCCCGCAATCTTTCCACGCTCGCGAATTCCCAAACATCGTGACGCTGCAACAGACAAAAAACAGCATCAAAGAAACCGCGTGTTTTCACACCATCGTCCGGTTTAACGGTCCAGGCCACGAAGACACGCCATTCTTCCCGGCGCGTTTGGAGAAGCGTGTTCCGCTTGTGAGTTGAGCCGAATCTGGATCTCCCTCCCTGTCCACCGAGCGGGGGATGGGATGTGCGGGATGAATGAAGAAAGGAAGGAAGGAAGCCCCCGGCCAGCCACGCACAAGGAATTCCCACAAACCCTCGCACAGCTTTAAGGAGACCCGCTGAGTCGGTGGACCGTTACACGCGCGCTCCACCTCATTTGGATCGGAAACTCTTCTGTAAATCTTTTTTAAGCGCAATTTCGATCCGTGAATTAACGTGACGCTATTTTCCCTAACGATCAATCGGTTCGGCGCATCTGCGCGACGAATCTCGCCACGCCTTCGCTTTCACTTAAAGGAAAACCGGCCTGAAGTGAGTTTAGGCGTCACGTCCACCTTAAAAACGGAGGAGCGATGGAGATGATGCCATCTTACTATACGCTCCCTGTTTTTTTTTCTTTTTGAACACTAGGCAAGTTTGGTTCCTTTCTTTTTATTTTAAACTATTGTCAGAGTAGGTAATTAAACAAAACACCTGCAACTTACGTGGCACAATACCATATTGCAAAAAAGTACACATAGTAAGAAAAAAGAACAATAAAAATAAGAAAACAAATGTAAATCAAATTGAAATAAAAACAAATAAATTACTGAGGCCAGCAAAACAAAGGCATAAGCTACTAGAAAAATATAGACTCATATAAATATACTTCACAATTTTTTTAAAGATTTTTCGTCATATTAACAGTATATTACAATATATTTTACAGTAAGTCAGTATTTAGATGCTTACAAAGAACCCTGAAGTTGAGTTGTGTTGAATCCACGTGTTCTTAATTTTATTTTTCTAGAAATCGAACCTTTGATTTAAATGAACACAGTGTATTTCTTCCGAAGAAAATTTACATTTGTGAGAGCTTTAATACGTTGGAAAAATTTTGGAAAAAACATGCAATTGCACAAAAAATAAACGCCTAACGCAATAATTCATAAAATGATACACAGACCCAAACAGTGTAAAATACCATTTCTCAAGACATATCTTGATTATTATGCACATTTAGCAAAAATAATTATAACGCGTTACTTAATACAATCCATGTAATCGTCCCTTTTAACAGGAACCTGGTCAGATCAACTCAAAAATAAACTGTACAAAAACGGAGTGCAGAACCTGGCACTTGCAACCTCCGTTGCAAAGGATGCTGGGAGACAAGGGAGCTCGCCCGACAGAATCACCTGAGCTCGGATTATACACATATATATATATACACAGGGAATTATTGTGAGTTAAGGTTTCGCATTTCAGATGAATTGCTCTTGGCTTTCCAACAGTCGCAGTTCACACCTATGTAAACGCACCCCGGAGGGCAACAGATTTATTTGCAAGAGAAGTATTTTACCCCTCCTTCTGGCCCTCCACTCGGTGATGGATGGACGATCTCCTTTTGTCTAAATGCAAATAGACTTTAACCCTGAATTAATGGATAACTCCATAGAGGGGCGATTACTCGACTTTCGGGTTGATCTGCTTTCTCACCGTCCGTCTGTTACCGGCTACACGACTATTTGGCGCAAACCCTGAATGTGCAGATTTCACTCAAGCAGATTGTGTGTTCTTTATTAGGTACGAATTAGGCATCGATCCGCATAGAAACGTATCGACATGTCAGGAAATTGACATGGAGATTTCTTTACAAATTGAGAACGGAGTGCGACCTCTACAAAGTTTTTAATTGCTGTAAAATGTCCGGTAATCTACTGGGAGAGGTGGCAACAGTACTGTGTATTGAATTATAATCTCGTACTTCATTTAACAGCATATTACTAGTGTAAAAAAACAGCAACTTGCTGTTATACAAATAAACTGTGTTTTTACATAAAACGGAGAATTCAAAGAGTTAAGCTTAAGAAATGTTCCACTAAAGCTATAGAAACCACACTGGAGTAAATGTATTTAAACTTACTGTAAAAATGACACCATTACAAGTTAGTAGTCAACCAATTTCAAGAAGACTTGAGTAAAAGTCGTTCAATTTTTCAGTAAAACTATTCAATTTTATAAGAAATTAAGTATTTTACTTGTACTGAAATTAGAATAACACCAAGAGTCCTTAAATTTTCAAGTCTTTAAATTTTTCAGTAAAAATGTTCAATTTTATAAGAACTTTTATTTTACTTGTACTGAAATTAGAACAACACCAAGAGTCCTTAAATTTTCAAGTCTTTAAATTTTTCAGTAAAAATATTAAATTTTATAAGAACTTTTATTTTACTCCTACTGAAATTAGAACAACACCAAGAGATTTGAAAAACAAGAAACGTGTTTATTTATGTTTATTTTTATGTTTATTTATTTGCATATTTCTTAAATTGATATAGAAAATTGATATAGAAAGAACAAAAAGTCAGAATCAGTCAAACTGAAATGTGCAAAAAAGTGCAACGGCTGAGTTTATGTGGTTTAGCTGATAAATAGCAAATGGTACCTTCAGCATCCTGTAGATGTCAATATTGCCTCGCTCGCTCAAGAAATTAACCGCGGTGGATAAAGATGCTGACTTTTATAATCACAATGTAGCAAGTAACGAGAGCATTCAAATGTAGTTGAGTAAAGAGTACAGATGCTCAGTCATACATGTAGTCAAGTACAGAGTAAAGGTTGCTCAGCACAAGCACAAAATACTCAAGTAAAGTAATGAAGTCCATTTACTCTTCTAAAGTACATTTCCCCGCTGTGACACACACACACACACACACACACACACACACAGTGCAAGTCAGTGCAACTGTGATTAAAATTTTGGATCAAAACTCTTCTTTTCTGGTTTTAAACTTTCAACTTTTAACCCTGATAAATCCAACATGTCTGTCATTTTCCCCTGAGCTAGCTGCGGACCCCCTGCGGTGGTCTGTAAGGAGTCCCATTTAAAAGCCATAAAGAACACAGCAGCACGTGCAGAGAGGGGAATGGCCAGGCATTTTACATTCGATTTGAAGTTGTGGGATCCGAAAGACGTTCTTGATGCAGCTGAACAGAGACTGGAATCTGCTAAAAAATGCACATTTCCTGCTCGGCTGTTAGCAACAGGTCGCTAATTTCACCCTCAAACTGTGAAAAACTGTGTGTGTGTGTGTGTGTGTGTGTGTGTGTGTGTGTGTGTGTGTGTGTGTGTGTGTTTGACTGAATTCTACAGTCAACCTAAAGCTGAATTTTCACAGATCAGACTATAAGTGTATATTTTTTACGAATATTTTGACATTTTGCATGCACTGGGTCTAGGATATGATGCAAAATGGAATATTATTGATGTAAATATATCAATATATAAAATAAAAGGAAAGTAATATGAAAATGTAATAAAATGTATGTTTTGAGCTTACATATGCATTATCTATCTATCTATCTATCTATCTATCTATCTATCTATCTATCTATCTATCTATCTATCTATCTATCTATCTATCTACATCTCTATCTATCTATCTATCTATCTATCTATCTATCTATCTATCTATCTATCTATCTATCTATCTATCTATCTATCTAGTATACGGTATTGTATTTTTATATACCTACATACCTACATATCTAAAAACATAACTTCAAAAATAAAATTAAAGTCACTTAATGAAATAGAATACAAATAATTATTCATTCACAGTATGTGTATTGTTCATATTATTCATATTTGAACATTTCGTTAATAAATGTGTGAATTTGCAGTGTTATTTATGCGGTTGAAACTAGCTCGGCTGACTTTCCTTGGCTGCGGAATACGACCAAAGGTAGTAAAGTTTAATTTTCAGCTAACACGGATAGAGAGTGTGTGCAAGCACTAACCCAGAGACACTTAGCGTTTGCCAAGCAGAGTGTGTGTTCATGTAGCTTGTAAATCTGAGTGTCTGCGAGCCATTTAAGCCTTTTTGTTCCTTGTTGTTTTTTCTTTTGCTTTCTAGTAATAAAAAGCCGAGAGAATCCGAGAGTGAAGACAGACCACCTGTTGCCAGAAGACAAGACTGAGGCTCGTGTCCGCATGAACGTACAGTATTACAAACCACACTTTCATACCTCACCCACTCTTAGATGAATAATCGCTCCTCTTCATCAGTTTAACCCTTTGCGTTCTTGCGCTCGTGGCACAGACTGACCGATTTCCCTCGCCTGAATCAAATCAGCAGTGGTCTTGAGACTTTGGTGTGAACACGAGGTCGTCTGGCTCTCTTTGCACGTCCTCAAATAGACAGTGATGCCCAAGGCCTGTAGAGATGGAGACTGATAAAAAAAAGTTGAAGAGTGTGTCGAGAGGAACAGAGAGCCTCCATTGTTGCTGATGACGGTGGCCATCCTCGAGCCTGCAGCTGGATTCTGGTGCCCTCACAAACAGTCTTTCTTCTCATCAGCAACAACCGTGACTCGGGGTGTGACAGGCGCGGCTGCCCTGCCACGTGATGGCGCTACAGATGTGGCGAGGGCGAACAGACCGGGCAGAATGCGAAGCTGGGGTCACAATACTGTCCTTGTGTGTCTCGTCCAGCTGCTGGATTTAACAGCTGCAATAAAGAGCTGGAAAAAAAATAAGGCTCTGACTTTTTTAAGGGAATGGATCTGTCTTTATTTTTGTAAGTGAGTTTGTCAATGTGGCCACTAGGGACCGTATTGAAATTGTCCTCTGATTTAATAATCCAAGACACACACACAAACCGGAGCAGTGGGCAGCATTAGGCGGTGGCATGATCAGGGATCCGAACCTGTTCTGTTATCTTTCTGTGTGTCATGATTAACACTTCCTGCACATGTAGAGTTTAAATTAAACTGACCCGACTATAAAAGAACAGCGGCTCAGCTTGCTGGTTCTAATTGTTTTTCTCAAGTGAAGATTCCAACGATGAGGGTTTCAATTTCCGATATTTTATTAGGATCTTTTGTGCTTCTTTGCAGACCCTTCTTTTATTTATTTTTTTAATTCATAAAGCATCTGAATACATTTAAATAGAGGGTAAAAACAGACATACTGTATAATCTTACACAGTTTTTAATCTAAAACAGTAAGAAGCTTTGCGCGACAGTGAAAATTGCTGCTTCCGATTAAACAACACTTAGGACACTTGATAGAATGAAATTGATTTATAAATAAATAATTGCTTTTAAAGATGTAAATCTATTATTAAAGCTTTATAATAGAAATCAATTTAAAACTTAACTGTTAAAAAAAGCTAAAAAAAAAAACAAAAAAAAAACATGTAAATTAGTGACAGACTTTTTGCTCGTTGACATACTGAGCAACTGGGCTTCTCGGCCACCTCGCCCAGACACATTTCTCACTCACACCGAAGCCCCGCCCATCTATCTACGCCTTAATCGGCAGGAAAACCTCCGTGCAAAGTTTTAATGTTAATTGTGTTTTAAACCAATGACAGATGCAAACAAATACTTACCGTAAAAATAATTTCGAAAGAATTTCCTAGGCTTTGTATTTGTTTTGCCAAATAAATGTAATTGAACAATTTAATCTTTAGGGAAATGTACAATGATGAATTTATAATATATGAATTTAATGTGAATCATAGTGTGTATTACATTTTTATTAAAAAAAAAACTTTTATAATAAGCATTTCTGTTCTCAAGTTATTTCCTCAACGCAAAAAAAAAAAACATGTTTACTTCTATTTAAAGGAAAGCGGCAGAGAACACCAGTCTGTAACAGCTATGAACATTTGGTATAAATACACACTGATAGAATGCGTTTTTCCACGTTTCTATACGTGTGACGCTAGCCTATACTGCTCGCAGTGACGTCATCAGGGACACCACGTGCGTAAACACCAGGTTCGTATACGGTGGTTTTATGTTTTTACAGTAAACGTGTCTGTTAGGCGTCTCTCGCCGTTTTTTCATTTACCTAAAGCGACGAAGCAAAACTGTGAACTTGTCTTTGGCGTCGTGTTCACTGTACCCGTGTTTTCAGTGACACATGTTTGGGGCATCGTGGTTCCGATATGAGAAATATTTTTCATCGGCTTGCGGACAGCTTCAGATTGAGAACAGGAAAGAATTTAAGGTCTCAGCTTTTAACATATTACAGCTGTGATCACACTGGACTGAGTGCAGACAGGTTTACTGTGATCTCTCCAGAGGGGATAGAGATACTTTTTTTTTTTTTACATATAGGATACCTCAGCTCAAAGCACAGACGTGTGTGTTTGTGTATTTAACAACAGCCTTGCCTCCAAACAATATTGGATTTTTCAATATCCTGCGACGTGAAGCATTAACGGACTCGGGCATGGCACGTGTTTTGTTTAATTTCAGTCGGTTTGATTAATCTGTTAATCTTGTCATTTGAATGCTGGTCCGGAGAGTCTGGCGAATGATTGAAAGGCCAATGAGGATTTGTTCTCCGATGAAATTACTATATTAAATGGCATTTTTAAATTGATTTATACTTTGCATTTCCAATATGTAATTTATGAGTGAAGAACAAGAAAAATCTTTGTACGGAGGGCCTGATTAGATTACGTCCCAATTGAAATAAATGGAGCTTGTGCGTTTGGCCGTTCCGGAATCACTCACATATTTGCATCATCCGACACTCGAATTGACACAGATATTCCCATCCTGACACCGAGGAATAAATAAAGTGCTGATATTACGTTTCATGGCACAGTGGAATTTTAATTTTAATTAATGCAAGAATACAATAAGACAGGTCAAGTATTTTTGCTAGTGTAATATTATCTCTTTGTCTATCGGACAGTCCGTCTGTCTCCCTGACCGGGCCTTGAACTTGCACTTTGAGTCTCAAACGTTGGTTCTTCTCGATGTCACCTCACAGGGCCTTTTTCACGGTCGAGGTCATTTTGTGCAAAGTTTGCATGCTTTCTCCAAATTCAAATTTTAATTGTCATATACACATAAATACAACATGCAATGAAATGTATTTTTACATTTCCGTAGTTGCGTGTATTTGCGTGTATCTAAGCATCCAGCAGGATAACTGCACAGTTGTGAGTGGGAGTGTGAATGAGTGTCTCTGTGGCCCGCTCTGCTAATGGTCGACCACCAATCCAGAGTGTGTATTCAGACTTGCTGAGATTGGCGCCTGCTTCCTGTGATGTAAAACAGCATCAAGTCCACACAGGGTGCCTCTCCTGTTGCCTAAGAACTATAAACTAAGCCTGTAATTTGCACAAGTTTACCAAAATTTGAAATTTGAAGAGAATATTGAAAGACGTCACTTGACCTGAAGAATCTCAATTTCTGATTGGTTCGGAAAGTAGGGTCAGAATTTTTCCATCAATAGCATGACTGCATGAATCCATCCTGCCTTAGGGGATATTCCCTTTAAACACTGGGCCAATTAGTACCAGTTTAGCACCGGGCCATCGTCCTCAAGTAGGAAATCAGAAATATAGCCACGCATCATTTAATATATTTAGTATATTAAATATATATAGATACAATATACAGTTGAAACATTGAATTTATATACAGTATAAACACAGGCACAGACATTGACAATGAAGTGAAGTATAGTGTACGCAAATCCTTCAACAACTTTTCTTTACAGGCAAGGTCATCCGGGGTTAATGAGTTTGTAAATACTGTCGGAAATAGCAAAAGCGACTTTTCCGATCTACTCGTGATTGAGCCGTTTGAAAATATCATTTTCATTTTGCAAGCAGCCACACAATCTGCATCAGTCTTATGTGATGTGCAGAAGTGTACGCGTGTCAGCTGTCGTGAGTAGCCGCTTAATTAGACGCAGGCGTTTCTGACACTAATGGTGGGTGTGCACAGGTAAAGGCGGAGAGACGGCGAGGTGTCTGTCAGTCTACTGGCCTGTTACTGGAGAAACAAGAATCCACATTCAGAATGACTGCAACCATGAAGTTCAGCACTGGCCGTCTGAGTTAAAGTTTGGCTGAAAGCATTTAGGTGAAAATCCCAATAGCTTTTCCAGTATATCCAATATGAGTGTTTGAAACACTGGATCATGGGTTCAATTCCCAGGGAACGTAAGAGTTTGTCGAGTTGTAAAATAAAACATAGTAAAAATTGCTTTGGATAAAAGCTACTGCTTAATAATAATAATAATAATAATAATAATAATAATAATAATTGAACCTTTATTAGTCCCTTAGGGGACATTTTTTTTCTGCATTTAACCCATCCGATCAGAATGACTGTCAAGTAAAGTAAAGTAAAGTAAAGTAAAGTAAAGTAAAGTACAGAAAAATAAGTACATTTGTCAAGTAAAGTAAAGTAAAGTAAAGTACAGAAAAATAAGTAAATTTGTTATAATATAGAGAAAGAATGATATTTTATGTGGAGGCCGAAACAAAAGCTGAACTCAGAATTTGAATTGTTTAGTATGTCTTTACAAAATTAAACATAATAACAGCAATGAAAATTTGTCTAAAAATTTAAGTCTATCCATCTATCCATCCATCCATCCATCTAATCCATCCGTCCGTCTATCTATCTGTCTGTCTATCTATCTATCTATCTATCTATCTATCTATCTATCTATCTATCTATCTATCTATCTATCTATCTATCTATCTATCTATCTATCTATCTGTCTGTCTGTCTGTCTGTCTGTCTGTCTGTCTGTCTATCTATCTATCTATCTATTTATCTATCTGTTTGTTTGAAGTTCATAGCGCATCAGTAGTGACTTCATTTGTAGTAGGTTTACGCGTTAGCTCTTCAAAAGTCTCACCGATCAAGGCTCGCGGGACTGAAAGCGTTAATTGTCTGACGTCACCATTCCCGGGGCGGTGACCTTTGAGGTGGGGTGGGGGTAGATTTCGAGCTCGGGGGATGAGTGGGAATTGCGCCTCGCTTTCACGGCAAATAGCCAAAATTTGGATATTAAACGCTTAGATTTCTTGCTTAACTTGCCTTTTGTTTGTTTGATTACAGGGCAGCGTTTGTGTTTGATCGGATTGTCCGTGTTTCTGCAAGGTAACTATGTGATTCCTCGAGTAAACAAGCTCTTGTAACGAATATGCGTGTCTGTGGTGTTTCTGCAGCTGTTTGTGTTCTCGGACACTCGGTCTGACCGAATCGCCAAGTTCGGACGTTGGCGATCGCGAGGCGGGAAGCGCGCGCGTTCTGCGTTAACGCACGAAAACAGTCGCGTGGTCGGTATTTTGACGCCCGCGGTAGTCGAGATTGAAATCGACATCCTTTCGGTTGGAAACGACTCGCGCAGAGCCAAATCTGATCTGTAAGTGACGAGGCGAACTGCAAGAACGTTCGCGTTTCGACCATTTTCCCCCCGCTAAGAGCGAAAAACGCGCGAGTCGAGTCGCGGTTAAAAAAGTTGGACTTTACTCAAGAGACACGTGCCCTCTCTCCTAATTAAATGAGGCAAAATGCAATGGTCTGGATATGAAAGCAGATTAAATTTCCGTCGTCTCTCCATCAATTTTCTGTTTAATGTCACTGAGCTCCATTGTGGGAGAAGAGGACGCGTCATCCAGCCATAAATTTGTGATTATAGAGGCTCGAGGAGGCAGTTGGCTTTATTCGGACGGATTTGCTTCGTACATACAGTTGGACTTTAAAGAACCAGAGAACATCTATAATATGCATTTTAGGACTTAACGAGCTTTTTACAGGATATATTCATTAAGTAGATGATGGAATATTCTCGTTTTCTCTAAACTCTCCGGGTTTTTTGGAGATTCTGGAATAGGAAGGGCTCTTCTCTTTTTTAAATTTCCCCAGGTAAAGATTTGAAGTCCAGACCACTGGCGTATTTTTTCCTCTTTTGCATAAATCAATAGCCAATCATTGTTGAAAAAAAATATTTGCTGTCTGGATGGAGCACGGTTTTTATAGGTAGGTGTTTCCTCCTCTCCTGATTATGATTTATAGCAGCTATCCACATTTTTCACAGTATTTAAGGATATCACGTTTTCTCGATTGTTTGTGTTGCTGCAGTATAGAGAATGCAAATGTTTCTGAAAGCTTTCGAAATATATTTTTTTATGTTGAAGCAACTTAAAATGGTCGAGTTTTCCCCTACAATTTGGCAATTACGCGACTTTCACAGGTTGAATTTATTTATTTATTTTTCTAAATTCTAAAATGTGTTGGCTTCGGGCCAGTGCTTCGAGACTAAAACAATGCAACTGCGTACGGACATTTTCAACAGCGCAGTATTATGTTTCATGGATTTAATCTGATTTATTGGGACGCAAAAACAAGTCGACGAGAAGCAAAGGCCCGTCCGACCAGTTTTCGCTGTTTTTGGGCTCTTGCTACTTTTACGTTACGCGAGTCAAAGACATACAACATATGCATTTAGGTCGAATTAATTTGAGTCTTACTAATAAACTTTCTCGGCCTTTTCGCAATTAATTTTCTCAATTGACGAGTTTGCAATTTATTTACTGCTTGGCGAGCTGGCGCTTTCGTCACAGACGGTCACAGGGTCAAAACATTTATTACATTTATAACATCTACAGTGCTGTTCTACTACATTTTGCTGGATATTTTAATTGAGCTCAAACGTTGATGACGTACAATAATTTTAAAAGTTAACGTCAAGTCCTTATTTAACATGGGATTTCGGCTGCTTAAAGAACTTTTTCTGCCAATGGATAAAAAGAGCATGTAGTGTTTTTAAACACATCTTCTACCTGAGGAACAAAGATCAGGTCTGAACCTGGCAGGCTGAGATCAAGACCGCACTGTTTTTCTTGTCAAAATCTAAAGGTCCACTGACAATCCCATAAAACCATTTGGTTAAACCATTCCCTTAAGGATTTATTTATACATTTACATACAGATTCGTTATCTAAGGATCACGCACTATGCACGCAATGGAGACATGCAAGTTGTGTATGTATACACACGGACCTATATGCAAATATGAATATATAAATACGTGTATGTGTGTGTGCAGACGGAGACAAAACATTATTTCATTATATATAAAATATACACTCACACAAATACTGTATACCGTATATATAAATAAATATATACACTACTCGTGAATATAGTATATAAATATATATATATATATATATTTTTTTTTTCTGCCAATATATATATATATATATATATATATATATATATATATATATATATATATATA
>MU204446.1:25825882-25854261 GCA_017309775.1 Paedocypris sp. Pulau Singkep | reverse complement strand
TCTCTCTCTCTCTCTCTCTCTCTCTCTCTCTCTCTCTCTCTCTCTCTCTCTCTCTCTCTCTCTCTCTCTCTCTCTCTCTCTCTCTCTCTCTCTCTCTCTCTCTCTCTCTCTCTCTCTCTCTCTCTCTCTCTCTCTCTCTCTCTCTCTCTCTCTCTCTCTCTCTCTCTCTCTGTCTCTCTCAGCCTCTCTGTCTGTCTGTCTCTCTCTCTCAGTCTATTTCTCTCTGTCTGTATAACTAAAGCACAGATCAAACGTGTACTGTAGTAGTGTAATAACACATTAATATTTCCTCACGTCACGGTGGAGCGAGCGAACGAACATGGCCGAGGCGTCCTGGTGTTGTGTTTTCACTGTAAAGCGTTGAACCAGCCTTTAATTCTCTTAATAGCTGTGAGACCGGCCTGTGATTACACTCTGGCTGATACACACACTTCCTCTTGGCTCCGGTTCAACTCTCCGCACTCGCTTCCAACCTTCCGAGGCTCGGCCCAAACGCCGCTTCAGCTGGAGGAACTACATCTGTAGCTTCACATCTTCAATCCATCGGCTTCTGAAGGCTCCAGCGGCTGGTAGATGTTGGGTGCTCCAGTCTTCACGGTTTCTCCAGAGCTTCTATTCTTTCTAACAACAACAGTTTCGGAATCGCAACACTTTATTTCTCAGTTGTAGTTGAACAAACTTTCTAAAAATTGTTTAGCAATGTTTTAAAGGGGCCGAGATAATCACTTTGAAATACATTCTTTTGTTTCCTAAACCACCTTTTCATTTCCGGGTCACGGGGAGCTGGAGCCAATCCCATCTACCCTGTATTGTCGACCAACCAATCACAGAGCAGGACACACATTCACACTTACATGGAGATTTTCCAAACCTACCAGGAGGAGACTGGAAAAATCACATAGAAAGACCATAGTGTGTTATTCATATTTTATCTTTTTTTACAGTTTTTTTTTTAATCTTCATCTTCATTCTCAGTATTTTTACTCATAGTTGAATCTTTATTTTTACTGCATTATGTAGTATTTTTAAAAATCTCTTTATCTGATCTTTTACTGTATTTCTCACTTATTTATCCTTTCTCAAACGCACACCCCGGACCTTCAGGTTTAAATGCTGGACGATCACTTCATGACCCATCATGTATAATGTATATGCGACAAACAAATTTTGAATTCGAAATTTGAATTTGCCCCCCGACTGAACTAAACACTACACCACTACGTCTTTTATCTTCATATGGACTATTAATTTTTGTCTTTTTTTCCAGCATCAGTGTTTCTGGACAGTCAAAGTTCTGAAGCTGAAATGGTGGATTCATCTCCACCTCTTTTAACTCCCGAGATGGAGGAAAAATCTAGCGCGTTCTTCAGTGATTTTCTGATCTTTTCTGGACGCTGCATGTGTTCCTCGTCCTGCTTTTGTCGGCCGAGCACATGTCCGCACAACCTATGGAACGGCTCGACCATGCGGCGCTGTCGATATTCAGAAGGCCCCTGAATGGATGGCTGACATTTGCATGCATTGATTGAGTGCGTTCGGCCAATATTTCAGCACAACTGATGGCTTTATTAGACACATTGATTTGGACGGCCGATAGATTGAGACGGACGGATGGCGTGGAGAACCGACAGAAGAGGGAATTGTGAAGGAATGAGAGCCGAGATCTCTAAATATATCAACTTATTCTTCCATTTCCATGGAAACTGAGTTTGAAACCCGGTCTTTCTGGGACGCATTCTCGTGTTTTTCTACTAGAGTTTCCCCGAGTTCATCGATTAGCTATAACACGTTCCAAGTGAGTGACGGAACTTTTCTTTGACCTTTTTTGGACAATATAGACAAAGCGAAATTAGAAAATGAATGGATGTTGGAGTATAGCTCTAATCAAGTTCATGAAGTAGAGAAGTGGAAGACAGGAAGTGAGAGCGACAGGTTGTGTGTGAGACATTTGGTTCCTGCTCGCACAGCGGCTTTGGCTTTGGCTAATCTTCCGTGCTTCCTGAAAATAAGACCCGGACTTAGATCCGTCTTTACTCCAGAAGATGCCAGTGATGGTTTCTCAGAGTGTTTATTCTGAACTGCAGTCAGTTACTGTTCTGATAAACCGACGTCTAACCGTTGATGGTAAGATCAACTTGTTTTTATGTTTATGGAACATTACACCTAAAATATGCCTAAAACTTAAAAAGTTGACTCAAAATGTTTTAAGTCGTTTTACGTAATTGTTTTCTAAATAAAATACAGTCAATCTAAATTGTAAAAAAACGTCTAATTTTTTTAAATTTAGCGGTAAAAGCAACTGTGGTGAGTTTCTTTGTTTTACAACATAAATGTGGATTTAACATGAGTAAAGAACAACTAACTCAACACTCTAAGTCAAGTTTACTCAATAAATCATGACTTCAGTCTCAGAAGACGTTTTTTCTCCCATTGAAATCTTAATGGAGCTTGTTTTCGGGGTTTGCATTGTCACGTTTTACTTTACAAATGTTTCTGAGGAGCAAACAGTGTTTAAACACTGGATTCCGCTCCAATCTACCACTTTTCCAGACCAGGAAATCGCAATTGTGAAATTTCCTGACTATTACATGGAATATTGTGCAGAGGAAGCGCAAATGGGAAAAACATGGGGGATTAAATTGGACCATGTTTTAGTTTTATGCCAGTCTAATTTGTTATTACGTACTTTACTTCCCCCTGGCACGGAGATGAATTGATGTAATGTGAAATCCACTGAAGCACGGTCCTGCTTGATGCGGCTTGTGTTTCCAGGCCCAGCAGGGGCGGGTTGGGGGTCTTCTCAAACCTCAAACCTGTTTTAAAAGAACCGGCTGGTTTTCTCCTCTTAGCCGATGAACAGGGAGGCGGAATGGTTTTAACCAGTGGTGCGAAGTACTTGAGTAAATGGACTTTGTTACTTTACTCAAGTATATTTTTGGGTACTTTGTATTTGTACTTTGTATTCGTTACATTGTGTGATTGATGCTGAAGGTGATGGATGCTGTTTATATGCTAAATCACGTTAGAGGTTTTTTTACACATTTGAGTTTGACTGAGACTGACTTTTTGTGTCCTTTTTGGAGAGAGGGTGAGAGAGAGAGAACGACAGACAGAGAGAGAAAGAGAGAGAGAGAGAACGACAGACAGAGAGAGCGAGAGAGAGAGAGGGAGAGAGACAGACAGACAGACAGACAGAGAGAAAGACAGAGAGAGAGAGAGAGAGAGAGAGAACGACAGACAAAGAGAGAGAGAGAAAGAGAGAGAGAGACAGACAGACAGACAGACAGACACACAGAGAGAGAAAGAGAGAGAGAGACAGACTTATTTTTTTCTGTTATTTTGAAACATTGAGGTGTTAAATTTCAAGTTTATATTCAGACACAAAACTTCATAATAGTTTCTTGTTTTTCACATTTCTGAATATATGTTCAGTACGAATATAACACTTAAAAATGGGATACTTTCTACTCAACTTGGGATTGGTGAGTGGTGACTTTACAGTAATTTTTACAGTAAGGTGTCCGTGCTTTTACTCAAGTACGTCCAGGTACTCGTTACACCTCTGGTTTTACCTCCTTTGAGCAATTAAACCCGCGTCTCTCTCCGAGGTCAAATATGGAGGAGCTGGAGACCGGCGGATCCCACCAAAACCAGAACAGGAAGCCAGGGCTTTCTCACAGGAGACAGGCAGGGATGGTTTATTGTGGCGACTGGGCAGAAGTCAAGGTGATTCTTCAGCTAGACGGAACAAACTCCTGTGTGTTTGTGGCTGGTGCTTATCCAGCGGTGGTCCGGGCTTTATCTGCCCCCTCTCAGGTCTCTGCCCCCCCCCCCCCCCCTCGCTCGCTCCTACAATAGACTCTCATTGTTTGCAGAGCTGTAAAAAACAGCCATTGTTCGCTGGCGTTTGAGGTTGGAAAAGGTGCAGCTCAATATTTATGTTTGCGTGGAATTGTGCTGATAGTGTTTGCACACGCCGCTTCTCCTGGTGGGAACTTTTCCGGCACTTTTTCTGTTGTTTTCTTGGCCGAAAGCTAATTACGTTCTGTGGGAGACGTACAGCAGCCTTTTGAGCGTGTAAATACCTTGTTAAATGGCGTGTGGACATGATGTCTTTAGGTGAACATATTGGTGGGAAATGTTTGTTCAAATGTTTCATATGCGTTTTTGTATGCGTATAATTTAGCTTGTGTGTCTATTCCTTTGTTATTTAAAGAGATTAATAGTACTGTATGTTGCTTATTTCAGGAAATTTTTATTTTATAACACACACCTTTTAAAATAAAAATGAGTAATAAATAAATAATTATACAATTCTACAATATATATATATATATATATATATATATTTTTTTTTTTTTTTTTTTTTTTTTTTTTCTCCATATAGTGTGTGTGTGTTTGTTAGCGGAGCAGGAGAAATAAAGTAATAAAAAAAGAAAAACAAATAAATAATACAAAAATAATAATACGTTTTATTCATAGGAACCTTTCAGCGCTCAAAGAGACCTCACAAAAAACAGCAGATAATAATGATTCAAATTAGTTTTTCTATAGAGTCATATGCATGCATGTAATTACACTTGTGTGTGTGTATGTGTGTGTGTGTGTGTGTGTGTGTTTGTGCACGCAAATTGCTTTATTTTTTTTAAAGAGAACAATAGTACGTATATTCCTTATTAAAGGAAGGATTTTTAATTTATAGCACACACTTTTTAAAACGGAAACGAGTAATAAATAAATAATTATAAGTGTGTGTATATATTTAATGCATATAGCGTGTGTGTGTGTGTGTGTGTGTAGTGTGTTGACAGCAGGAGAAATAATAATAATAATATCATCACAAAAACAAGTGATATTAATGTCATTATGGTTAAAATCTCTTCATAATTTATAAAATATTATACCGTAACATTGCTTCTTGTACACTTTGCATAATCTCAACCTCCTGAAACCAGATGAACGTTTGTGTTTATACAGACACCGATGCATAGAAAGTGCTAAGCAACTTTTATTTAATGGGAAAATTGTGACATTCTTAAATACTGGTAAGTTAAAATAAGCTGTTTAATGACGGTTGCACCCAAAATGTTTCCTAATTGTTTGAAAACGGTGGTAAAAATGCAATTCAAATGACATTTAACTTATAATTCTACATGCATGTTAATAATGTCGTCACAGTGTGTGTGTGTGTGTAGAGAAAGTAAATTACACCAAATACAGTATCTACATCACATATATTTTACACAATAAGAGCCACCTGAAACCGCACGGATGGTTTTATTTCACGCGTGGAAAGTGCGGCGTACGACTGCGGTTGGTGTCGGAGGAAAGAACATCCTGAAGGAATTATCCAGTGTGACTGAATTAGTTTAGAACGGCTCGAGTAATTCGTCTGCATGTCTCCGCACGCCTGTTTGCACAATGTTAGTGGACACGTACCTAGGGCAGCGGAAAAGCCATTTGTCTCTGTGATTACTCATTAATGATCAGGGCCCGTCCAGCCACTCCTGTTCTGTTTGGTTTGTGTGTGTGTGCGTGTGTGTGTGTGTGTGAGAGAGAGTGAATGAAGTGTGTTTGCTTTTCTCTCCCCCATCGTGGTTAATTGCCCTCCTCCTCCTCTTCCTCTTCTTGGCTTAATGAGGTGTCTGACCCCTGGTGGCCTCCAGCACCATCAGAGCCTTATCATAACACACTCACACACACACACACACACACACACACTCTCTCACACGAGGAGCTAATGAGTTGCGTGTAGGTCTCCTCGGGGTCTGACTCACGTTGGACGTAGGGAAGAGTGGTGCGTTGGTTGGCCGCCTGTGCCAGCGCCGTGACAGATGCCACTGTCTGTTTGCGGGTATAAATGCTGAAAGTTGATTGTAGTGGCGTGTTCAGACCAGTGAGTGTAATTAGGCTGCCGGATTATCCCGGCCGGGGCTTCTCGTTCTTCTCTTCTTTTTTTTTCTTCTTTTTCAAAGGGGGCGTTGGGTTCATCTACTTAGCCGCGTCTGTTATTAAAGTTGGCGTGGGTAACTACTCTTGCTAGGCTGTTGGGGAACGTTACGTTGGCGAGGTTGGATTCGATGAGACGTAGTGATTGGGTGTTTGAGCGCCAAGGTAGTTTCGTTCCGGTACGTTTGCTGGCACGTGATTGGCTCTGTGGTTTTAAGCGTGACGGGAGCAGACGGGTTCTTTATGTCACGAGATTTGGAGACTAAAAGACTAAACAAATTCTTTTTTAAAGTCTGTTTCTGTTTTCTTGAGCTAGTTATTGTTGAACTAGTCGGTGGTTTTTTGTCCGTTCGAAACAAGTCAGTTTCAGATGAAGCGTCTTGGTTTCAATATTCTGTCTAAACGATGAAAAATGACGTTAAGAACCAATAATGGACTGTAATGTACTTGTCAGATGCCAGTAAAAGATAATATGACAGTCGCAGTCATGTTTGTGTAGTAACTTTGAGTCCCAAAGCGACTGAACCGTCTTATTGTATTTCTATTTTTTATCTTCATTTTATTATGTTTCAATTTTGCACATTTAATTGTATTTCCCCGTTCCAATGTTAAAATGCTGGAACGATCAAATCACATTTCACTACATGTTGTAACCACGTATAATATGTATGTGACGAATACAATTTGAATTTGAGAGTCGGCTCACATTTCGGTTAATTTTTTCAACAGCCTGTCAGATTGATATAAGTTACCATGACATCATAAGGGACAAATTGACGTGTTTGTGTTGCCGAATATGTTTACAAAGCTGAAATTGTTCATTACAATAGAGATTCTGACCCTTTGGCTTTAAACCTTTAATAATTTTGTCAATTTTTCAGATTGTTTGTGTTAAATCAGCAGCACTAGATTCTGTTGCGTTATATGGAGATTAAAGACATGCAAATCTGTACAAATCTAAGGAAATGTGTTCTGTTATTATGCAACCCTGGAGAGTTTATGACGTTTGACGCACATTTAGTCATCAGAGTGAAATTGCTACATTTTTATTATCTTTAGTGTTATAGATTCATATTCATGACACATACTGTAAATGTAACTCTGTATCACAATACAGTTCAATAAAACGCTTTACCTTAAAGAAGCAGATAAGTCATCATTACTCAATACTCAATGAAACACACACACACACACAGAGTGTGACACCTTTCTTGATTGTCAAATAAAGCGATGAAAGGATCTCCGCCATCGCTGCTCGCAGCTCTATTTCCCAAGCGGGTTTTGTGGTTTTTGTGCGATGACTCGGTGCGTGTCTGCGCTGCTTTGTGTTGCTGGTGAGTGTACTGGCTCTGATTACCTCCATGTGCTTAATGCCATTTTGGCGTATCTAATCAGTCTGGTGCCAGGCCCCCTGTGGCCGCTCTGATTGGTTCCTGTCTTTCACCATCACCAGAAGAACACACACTCCAGCTGGCTTGTCAGCCAATCACCCGACTGTAAGACCACGGGGACTTTTTTTTCTCCTTTGGAGGGTTTATTTTTCGCACGTTTATTCTCTTTGTACGGAGAGAGAGAGAGTCGCAGCTTACGCCTCGCATGCCCATTTCTGCATGTTGATGTCTTTGTGTGCATAAGTTTGCATCGGTGTGTTGTTTAAGTGTGTGTGTGTGTGTGTGTGTGTGTCTAGACAGCTCTCAGGTGAGTTGTGAGGGGGACTCCGCACGCTCTCCGGCCCTTGATGATGTGAGAACGTCTCCCAGTTCCCCAGATGCACTCATCCGCTCCTCCTCTTCCTCCTCCTCCTCCTCCTTCGCTCGTCCTCTCTCTCTCTGTTTGTCTCCTCTGTCATTCTGGTCTCTGGGGGATTCTGAGCCGTATAGTCTGGGGTGTCTTTTAGTCTCCTGACAGGCAGAGAGATGAATGCTTGAAGGACGTCTGCGTGATTCCGTTGGCAGCCTGAGAGAGTACAGGGGCGGAGACTTGATGTGAACTCCAATCTGCTGCCAGGACGCTTTGATTGACAGACTGAATGCAGAATCTCCATGGGAGAAGCGGAGTAGGGTGGATGTGAAGGAAAGTTGGGGAAACGTAAGAGCCGTGAAGATTGCGTTTAGGTGAAGCTCTTGCTCTCGTCTGTCGAGCTCTGAACACTATTGCTAAAAATAAACGGCTGCTTGTACGTGTCTAGTAGTAGTGCGCGGCTAAACATGTTCGCGGAAAACGTCTTTGTGTGTGTGTGTGTGTGTGTGTGTGCGTGTGTGTGGCTGAGAGTGAATGAAGTGTGTTTGCTTTTCCCTCCCCCATCATGGTTAATTGATAGTAGTGTGTGGTAGGGCTGGACGATATGAGGGAAAATTCATATCATATATTCTAGTGTATTGTATCGTTATTAAATCACAGACCTTAAATACATTATTTGTACACTATCTGTATTGTAACTTTATTTAATAAAATTAGATGTAGGGGGAAACCTGGATAAGCAGGTCTCGTCTCTGTTCTTGCCTTCAATCTGATGATTCTGTAGTTTAAATATTTTCATTTGATTTTCTCGACTTGCTTCAGAGAGAGAGTCGGTGTTGTGGCTTGTCTGAGCAATTTGAAGATTACGACATTTTTTTTTTCGAACAGTGATAGTGACAAGCAGACTTGTAGAATCGACAAGCAGAATTTTACATTGTGGGGAAAGCGTCTGATTCTGTGTGAAAATGGAAGATTCTTGGCTTGTTAATTGCTTCTTCATTCATTTTATACTCTTTATGGAGTTCAGAAGAAAGTAATTGGTTGAACTCAGAGATGGGTGAGGCTGTGGCTGATTGGCTGCCCAGTTTGTTACTCAATCCAGGGTGAGGAGAGGTGATTGACTGTTGACTATTGTCTATTGCCATGTGACCGGCTCACGTTATTAATCATCGTTTTTTCATTATTGTGACATCACAGCTGCCAATCGCCGTATAGATAAAAAAAAATCGAGAGAGAGAGAGAGAGAGAGAGAGACAAAAAGAGAAGAGAGAGACAGACTATTGTCAATTGCCAAATGACTTAATCACATTATTAAGCAACGTTTTTACATTTTTGTGACATCAGAACTGCCAATCGCACTTTTGATCAAAAAAAATCCGGATGCTGTTTAGAGAGAGAGATAGAGAGAGAGAGAGTGAAGAGAGAAAAAGAGAGAGAGACAGACAGACAGAGAGATTGAGAGAGACAAAGAGATCGAGACAGGCAGACAGAGATAGACAAAAAGAGAGGCAATCAAGAGAGACAGACAGACAGAGAGACAAAAAGAGAAGAGAGAGACAGACAATTGTTTTTTGTTCGTCCCACATTATTTTTTACAATTTTGTGACATCACAGCCACCAATCGCAGTTCACATCCAAAAAAGCCTGATGCTGTTTGAAAACAAAGAGAGAGAGAGTGGAGAGACAGACAGACAGAGAGAGACAAAAAGAGAGAAGAGAGACAGACTATTGTCTATTGCCATGTGACCGGCACCACATTATTAATCAACATTTTTCATTTTTGTGACAACACAGCCGCCAATCGCAGTTCAGTTCCAAAAAAAAGCCTGATGCTGTTTGAAAACGAAGAGAGAGAGAGAGTGGAGAGACAGACAGACAGAGAGAGACAAAAAGAGAGAAGAGAGACAGACTATTGTCTATTGCCATGTGACCGGCCCACATTATTAATCAACATTTTACATTTTTGTGACAACACAGCCAATCGCAGTTTAGTTCCAAAAAAAAGCCTGATGCTGTTTGAAAACGAATGCAAGGTATGTGGAATTCAAGCACTCGGGAACAGCAAATTGAAAGGCAAAGTGCTTCAGTAGGGGGCGACAGCGCGGGCAGGGTCAGGCCTGCGGTCAGAGTGTTTACTGTAAACAGATTGCTGGACAAACAGAGGCTAACACGCTCACCGGCCGACCCGCTGTCCACTGTTGACTTAACTGCTCCCTTATCAGAGCCGGCGAGCCGCACTGGATAAACATTCCCAACACGGGAATCCTTTGTGTGTTTGTATGTGTGTCAGTGTGGCAAACTCCAACATCGCAGACGGAATTTAGTCAAAAAACACATCCAGGCTCCAGGGTCCGGCTGCTGGCCAGAACCGACCCGGTCCGATCTAGAGCCAGAACCTGCAGAACGCTGATAGCACGGCTCATCCTCGCACGGCAAACAGCACACACAGCCGAACCAAATGTTGGTTCAAATTCAAAGCCAGGGAAAATAAAATGGAATATATAAAGGAGTCCCGTTCTGATGGTTCTGATGGGGATTTGGTTTCAAGACGCCGAGTGTGTGACAGTGTGTGATTTTTTAAATGTCTTAAATGTGTATAAAACTTCGAAATTACATTTTGGTGATGGATGGGTGAAGTGACAAATGCATATGGATTGATGCATAGCAGACAGACAGACAGTTTTTTCATTAAAAAAATCAACATACTGATTGATTGATTGATTGACAAAGAGACAGACAAATAGACGAATTGATCATGTGATGTTAAATTTCTACCTAAAACAATACGTGACACATAATAGAAATTCTAATTTTTTGCATTCATTTTGAATTTTATGTGAATATAATTATGTATGAAAAGGCAAATAATGTTCCTATTAGATCTCATAGTTGTTGTTTTTTTTGGTTGGTTGTTTATTCGTTTGTCTTCTGAATTTCACTACATGCAAAATATCCAATAATACACTAGTGCGGCATGGAGCGCATATACATTTTAAACTATAATTATATTTAAATATTGTCAATTTTTGTTGTAATGTACATTTTGCTGTAATTACAATTTTTATTGTAAAGCAAAAATCGAAGTATCCATCTAGATTCAAGTGACCCTTTTCCATTTTTCCATTGACGCTTTCACTTTTAGAAAATCACACTTGTATGTGTGTGTTTTTTTCATTATCCACAAAATAAATGGTACATTCTCGCTTCTGCAAAGAAAAGTGGAAGTGACCACACTATATTTGAACCTGTAAGCGTGACGCAAAGAAGGCTTTTCCCGGTCTGTGAAAGACAGCTCTGCGAGTCTGTGTGTGTGTGTGTGTGTGTGTGTGTGTGTACATGCGCGCGAGCAAATGAGATCAGACTTCCTGTCTGAGTAAGTTTCTCTGTCACTCGTGTTGTTGCTTCATGTCAAAACATCTCAAAGCCAGTGACTGCGCTCACGCGCGCGCGCCCTCACTCACTGACGCATGCGCACGAGACGCCTCGCCTCGCGCTGCCTACGATCCGTGTTTGTTTCAGCGCCGTTAAAAGGTTAACTTCTCGAAAAAGGTGTTGAAACCCGACACACACTCGCGTCAGCTAGTCGCCATAACATCCCGTGTCTGAAGCGCTGAAAAAACCGCGAGCTCTGGTTTGCATCGGCTGATTTTCGTTGTGCACAACAAATCCCAGAATGCAGTGCGGCGATACCTGAGAGAAGGCTCGTAAATGCACAACATGGCACTCAGATTGTTCTCCACTGACTTCACATGTGTTGTAAAGGATATTGAGGATTTTGGTTGGCTGAAATATGGCAGCAATTTCTCTCCATTATAGCCACCAGCCCAAGTCCTCCCACTTTATTCCAGCAGATTTATTCACCTCACAAGCCTCAAGCTGCTGTAACTCAGCACAGGTAGTGTGTGTGTGTGCGTGTGTGTGTGTGTGTGTGTGCGTGTGTGTGTGAGTGTGTGTGTGTGTGTGTGTGTGTGTGTGTGTGTGTGTGTGTGTGTGTGTGCAGAGTGAGACGGACTGCTGGATCAACAAGTCAGCATTTGTAGAGACGCTGTTCATTGGCATTTGTGACGATATTACACTGGCAGCTATTGATTCCAGATTGTCCCGGGATCGAATATGCAGAGTATTACTTGGCTTTGTTTGTCTTAAAGTTCTATAGATCAACGGTAACGTCAGTACTCTGGCTGTTGTGTGTAAGAGTGTTTTGGGTCTATTTTTTATTGTGTGTGTGTGTGTGTGTGCACAACATGTATGTTTGTATGTAATCTGTGCATATTATGTTCATAATTTTTTTGTGTTTGTGTGTTTGTGGCTGTTTGTGGTTTTCGTCCAGTTCTTTAACTTTTAATGCAGAGTTGTAATGCCGAGATTAGATGGTCCTGTACTTCTGTTTTTAAATACAGTATTTACACGAATATAAGAAATACATATAAATATTCGTATACTTTTCTTATGCAAATATAAGAATGTGTTTTTTTGTTTCTAGCAAAATTACGTACATTTTCTCTTTAAAATAAAATGTTTTCTTTATTAAATCAATCTAACTTGTGACTCGTATCACTTCAATGTTGTTTACTTAGAAATAATAAAACAATAATCTATTCTAGCGATCGAAACTACATCTCCCATTATGCTTACATACATATCCCATTACTCTGCAAAAGAGTAAAGCTGACTGAACTCGATTTTTGAGCTTATAAAAACGTATACACTTATATTTACGTGAATATTTAAAATCGACGATTATAAGCCGCAAGTTTTTGAGCCGCTAAAATTTGAAAAAAAGTGCTTATATTCACGTTTTTTTCTTTACTTTATTTGTTTTTTTTGTGCCAAGAAACTTTTGTGCCGCTGTGAACAGTACCTGCTGTCTAAAGTCTAATGTGCCGCAGGTTACGTAGAGTAGTTTGTGAGTGAGATCTCCGCGTTCCCCGTGTTTGTCAGATCGGTGCTGGAGCGTCACAACTAAACCTTCCCGTTAATTGAGTTTAAGTGCCGAACACTTGACAAGTTTGAGTCTGTCGTGTGATTGATTTTAGGAACAGAATGTCATGTGCCACATTCAGCCGGAATTAAAAGCCTTAATATAACGCAAACATTGAGTTGAATTCTCATTGTTCACTGTAATAAATATTGATTGTTTTGATTATGTGATTTATTTATTTATTTTTTAATTAATATTGTTCCAAAATTACGTTACTCAATATAACATTGAAGCATTTAATCAACTTTCTGCTTATGCTGGGAATCGCACCCAGCACTTTGGTGTTGCAAACCTTTTGTGCTTTGCCACAAAAAAGCACATAAACAAAAACAAAAATGTGAAAAATGTGTGTTTTCCCCATTAAAAGTGAGAAGGAAAATATATCTAATTTAGAAAAACATTTCCGTCCATTCACACAGTAAACATCCGAAGCACAAACTTTCACTTAAAAAAACCTGAATACATCTTTCAACACCTAACGAAAACGTAACTAAAAATAAAAAGATCAATGTGCAGCATTGATAAAAGGTGTAACAATGTTTGTGAGTTCAGAGGGCTGACGGAATGCAGATTCTCATTGAGCTGCAAAGGGTGACCTTTGATCCCGGTCAGCTATGCCGGTATTGGCTGTCATGAAGTGAAGCCACGCCCCTGTCCTGGGAAGGTCCAGATCGCAGGAAGTGCTCCCTGATTTCACTCCCTTGCTGGGAAGTCTCGCTGCTTTATTTCACCAGATGTCCTGCAGACATCTGAAAGCCACGGATGACTGCGGCCGTGTGATGGAAGACGTAATTCAACTTTAGCGCGAGTCAGATTCAGATGTTTCTGGTAATGCTTTACCAGCCTCCTCTACTGTTCGCCCTCTGCGAGGAACCCGAGGACATTAAAGAGTCTTGGGTTTGGTGTTGAGGAAGCGGGGAGCGTAATCTTCAGGCATTGATGAGGAGAGCACGTTCTTTACCGACCTGAAGCAATAAATTAACCTTTTCATCTGACTGTTAACATGTGGCTTTCGCACAAACACAAGCAGGAGTTGTTGCTCTTTCACAGCTCAGCCGTTTTCCACCGTGTCAGTCATGCCAGATTCGTCTTGTCTTGTCTCTATAAAACCTTCATGCGGAAAAGGCCACCGATGGGCTGCTGACATCGCCCGTCTTTGTGATCTCTTCAGGACCTCTCGAGGAGAAGAGTTTGCTCCGTGGAAGCGTTTCCCGTAAAGCTTTCTTTGGCGAGGTGAAGCTATTTATCTTACAGTTGACAATTTTGGGCAATTGGCTACAAGGATTTATTATCTCTGTGTTTAAAGTTGAACCAAATCAT
Organism: Paedocypris sp. Pulau Singkep; assembly: GCA_017309775.1. Taxonomy (NCBI): domain Eukaryota; kingdom Metazoa; phylum Chordata; class Actinopteri; order Cypriniformes; genus Paedocypris; species Paedocypris sp. Pulau Singkep. The sequence goes on along the minus strand of MU204446.1, from coordinate 25,840,271 downwards.
ACATGAAAGTTGAAATGTGGAGTCTGTTGAGTTCCAGTAGTTGTCGTTACATATTCACGTTTGTTCATCGAGACACCAAGACATTGTGTAATGTCTTGCAAACAATTGTGTAACAGCACACACAAAATTCAATGCCTTTTACAACATTCATTCGTTTTCTAGACTACTTTCCATTTCTGAGTCATGGGGTGCTGGAGCCAATCAGCAACTCTGGTGACCAACCAATCACAGATTGAGACTTACAGACACACAAGCATGTTTCCCAGACTCCATTTTTTTGGAACTGTGGAAGAAAGTTGGAGACCCAGAGGAAACCGAAATAACTGACTGGGTCTCAAACTTGAGTCTTGAACAATTCCTTCTCACTGCCGGCTTTTTTATAACTGGTCTGTTTCTGCGATTGCTTGTCAGTCCGTTCTGTTAGATACAAAATGTAGATCTTTACGTAGATCAGTCCAGCAGTTCTGATTGCATGGCAAGTCTTTCATCAGCTAGGTCTTATTTTCCGGCTAGAGCAGCTCTTTTCACAGTCTTACTTTTAAAAACCATTAGTATTTTTTTTTTCGCTTTCCGCTTTGATGGACACAATCCGGCAGAACCCCCCCCCCTCCTTCATCAGAAGAAGCTTCTATCGCCTCCTCCACCACAACTCAAGGCCTTGCACCGCAGGGCAGACAGTCCTTGGCCAGTGCAGCCATCAGGCTTATCTTCTCAGCTCTGCTTTCAATCCCAGCTCCCTCACCCTCCTGGAGAGGATCCAGCCTGGCCTCTGAGCAATCGCAGAGGGGTGTCGAGTGGTGGTCAGCTCTGTCTTGCATCTGAGGAGCAGCTCTGGATCTTCTCACTTACAGGAGTGGGAGTGAGGCCCTGAGAAAGCTGGGGTCTCGATGCTAGTAAGGGGCATATGAATGTCTGCTTTCGGTCCAGGACGTAGTGTAAATGTTATGACTGTGTTAATGGTGGGAATGGGTCATTAGTGTGGCAAAGCTCTCAATAAGTGAAGCTGTCCCATGTCCTGTTTATCCCTTGATAAAATGCTTCGGGGTGAGTGTGCGATTTAACATCTGGATGAGATGTGTGGCTCCATTGCTTGACTGAATATCGACTATCGGGCTTGGACTCCCCCGTGGTTCCTTTGACCGGCCTTAGCCTGTGCAGCTTCGTGGAAAGTTCTGCAAGAGCCGTGAGGGAAGGGTGGAAGCGACTTCACTGGGTGAGTGTGTGGGATCTCTGGTGGTCTTCGGTGAGTGGAAGAGACTCTTGAGTGATGACGTGGCCCTCGCTCAGGCTTGGGAACCTTGACCAAGTGAAACAGGCTTTGAAAGTGACAATGGCACATTGTTAAATAATCGCTGCATACGTTCTGGCTATGTGTGTGCGCAGCTACTCTGGAACTCATCTTCTGTCTGGACCTGACTAACAGCTCCGTGCACCAAACACTGGATTGAACTTCTGTAAAAACAAGCATAGACGTTGAAAATAATGAAGATGGACATTGATTAAAAACAATGGTGATCAGCAGGGTGACTAACAGCCTGATGAGAACAGCGAGGCCTTCTGGGGAAGAAGCAGAGCGAAGGAAGATTGATGTCATAGAGCGAGGGATGTGAAATGTAATGAACAGTACCCACAGAATATGCCAGATTGTTTTTTTTTTGGTTTTATAATCCTCCTCTATAAGTGGTGTAGTACCTGGTTCTGTTTTCACAGTCGAATGGTTTTGTCCTTGCTGTTGAGAGGTGTTTCTCCAGAGGGAGAGTAAAGTCCTCCGCTCCGGACGTCCCGTATATTCCTGTGAAAGAAAGAGAGTATCCGCCGAGTGGTCCTCAAGGTTTCATGCTGAGAGCCCACCCAGCTGAGAGCGCAGCCCAGACCGGTGTCCCGGACCACCCAGCTGCATAATTCCAGGGCTTTGCAGATGTATGTGGGATTATGTGGGTTAAAATTCATTTCAGGCTTTTATTGATCTGTGTGCTGATTTGCGGTGTAAATGAAGGAAACATTATTAGCAAAGTAGTTTTTCATAAAAAATGTACCGAACCACGAGCCGTGCTGAGAAAATCTTGACTGGGATGATTCGAGCTTCTGTTAAAGTTCTTGTCAGATTACAGATTTCCGTCTGGGGAAAAGTTTGAGACCCTGTTGTTATCTTGATTGCCGCTCTTGTGGGGACGCTTGAAATTACCAGGACCTTGGAAATCCACGTTTGTCTTAGTCCTCCCGCTCCCTCCTCTTCCTGTACAACTCCCATGCTACTTGGCATCTTGTTGTCACGACTGTCCCAGATAAATCAAGAATGTTAGTATGCTCCAAAAACCCGAGCCAAGCTCCTCATGCACATATGCGCCCGAGCCAAATTCAAAGAGACACCACAGAACGTCCACAAACTCACAGAGGCGTGGGAAAAGCGGCGCATTAGTCACCTTTTACAGGAATCGGTCTCACACCGGGTCTGTTTTCCAGTCTTTCTGAATGCCTCGTAAATTTCCGAGCGTAAAATAGAGCACCTTTCTTTCCGCCAGTCCCAGAACCAAGTCTGCCCACAGCGGAGACGCCTTTGACCTGGCAAAGAATCTCTGCTTACAGTGGGTCAAATTCTCCACCGGTGGTGTAAATGATACAAAACATAACCCAGGAAAGAGAGACGCAGGAGCCTTGGTTTGCCGTGATGAATGGACTGAATGGAGGAGTGCGAGGCGAGCCGGTCGGTTTGAAAGCAGGCACCTGGTGCGATTCAGGTGTGCGTGGAGCTATTGTAAATGCTAAATGGATTTCTCACCTCTTGCGTTTTTGTGGAATGGACAGACTGGCCAAATCGCCCTTGCTGAGTGGCTCTCAAGGCCTCGGAAAACATTCTCCCTATCGTGAGTCAAAGAAACACGGGAGTCTGAGAGAGGCGGAGAGGGGGAAGACGGAAAACAAAATAGCGTTTACGGTTCAGGCTACCTCTGAAATAATGTTCCATATCAGTGCAACTGCATGAGCCCGGTGGGAAACGGAATGTGATTTTCTCTCTCTCCAATGGAAACTAAGGACTGGAATCCAAACAAGAGCGAAGAAGGCTGGGAAGCGAATGTCGGAGAGAGAGACGACGGACTTAACATGGGGACGGCTGCAGTGCTGTTGTTATCAGGTCGTTCTTGGTTGGAAAACACACAGCCCATCATTTAGCCGCTCGTCCAGAACATGTTTGGCCTGTCCAGTAGCCCACTGAGATCTATTAAACTCCGGCCTTTGCTTCCAGCTCTGGGGGAACGGAATGCCGTCTTGATCCAGAGAACAAAAGGCCTTGACTCCACGTTATTTTTGCCCGGATGCACCCTATGGATTAGGAATAGCGTCTTGGTGAACCCCGGGTTTTGATCTGCGTCCGGTCATTAGTAGATCCCTCTGATTCTTGTTTTTTTTTTTTCCCGAGCAAGTCATTGACTCCGTCCCATGCCAGTAGTTAGATGGAGTTGGATAACCGAGGCTGGATCGCGGGGACGTGGAATGATATTTGGCCCCTGAGCCAAAGTGCTCTCGTGACAACAGGCCGATTAGCATGAAAACAAATGCTCGTAGCAGACAATTGAATCGTTCCCTGTTTGGAACAAATGGTGGCTTTGCTTGTTGCATGTAATTAGCCTAGCCGAGGCAGGCTGACAGCATCCATATGTCTGCGAGAGTGCGAAAGCTTGTGTGAGTTTACCGTAAGCGCTGAGGCGTGGAGCGCTAGCAACTAGCGCAGCATTTTTAGCAGGAGTTGGGCAGCGATGGGAGGTAGAGCGATTTAATGAGGAAACAAATGACAATGCAACATGGCGGTTGTTTAAGATGAACACGACGGAGTGATTGGGACAACAAGATGCTAATTTGGAGAGTTTTGTCGTTGTCGCTAAGACTGCCGGTGTCAATCAGCTAAGTGTGAATAAGCTAGAAATGCACGTGCAAAATTACCTCACATTTTCTTGCATTTTACCTCACATTATTTTTCTCCATTATTATTATTATTTAATTATTGAATCAAATGTATTCATTTGTCATTGACAAAGTTGCATTTGGAGCATCCATATTTTATAATGCAAACCAAAATAAATATTATAGATATATATACCCTTATCATGCAACATAATACAGTTCTAGCAGCATCAAAGCACGTCAAGTAAAGGTAAATTCAGGTAAAAAACATGGTAAATTCAGACAGAAACCTGAGAATATTGACAGTGCAACAATGCCACTCGTTCACCTTAACCAATTTTTAGCCCTGTAGCATAATAGCTAATTAGCCACGTTTGGTTTATTGTATGGTAACCTAGCAAAACAACGTATTGTTTGCTCAAATTGTGCTGGTTTTAAAAATTCCTGCCGTTTCTGTGAGGAACACACGTAGCCTCGGCGCTAGCAGCTTCAGCGCGATTAGCTTAGCACAAACAGAGAAACATGACTTTGCCCTTCCTGATCCGTTTATTGATCATGTGCAAACACAAATTTGAACAAATTGAGTTTATTCGTATAGTTATTTGTATTTTTATTCATAGCGGCGGTGTGTGAAATTTTTTCTTTCTTTATTTCTTTCTTTCTCAGTTTTTTTTTTTTTCATTTTATTTCTCTCTATCTCTCTGTCTTTCTTTTTCTGTATCCCTTACTAAGTTATTGTAAGATTATAGAAATAAAATCCAAAAGGCATAAGAGAATAAATCATTTCTCACAGTTATGTAGCAAATGTTTGGATGTGTGCAGTGTTATTCATGGTGATGTTTGTTAATTTATTTCTTCATAGATGTGTGATTATATAAATATTCTCAATTTTTTTATTTAAATAAATATTCTTCTATTTATTCTTTCTGCTGTGAAATGCAATTTCCCCAATGTGGGACAAATAAAGGTTTATTCTATTCAATTTTAATTCCTTCACTCACATCGTCTCTCTCTATCCCTTTCTCAGCAATCTCTCGCTCTCTTTTTCTTTCTCAACATCCCTTTGTTCTTTTCGTTTTTCATTCTTTCTTTCTTTCACTTTATACCTCAATCTCACTCTCTCTGCCCCTTTCCATCTGTTCCTTTCTCCACACATCTCTCTCTCTCTCTCTCTCTCTCTCTCTCTCTCTCTCTCTCTCTCTCTCTCTCCCCTCATTCCTCACCCACGGTTCAGTCAGACCTGGCGCTGTGTTTATCCTCTTTTTGTGGCATGTCTTGTTTGGTTGTTAAGGTGAAGTGATTTCTCGAGACCTGCTGATCATGGAGGAGTGTTGTCACACACGGGGGTTGATTCAGACATTCATACATGATAATAGAATGGCAGTGTGTGTGTGTGTGTGTGTGTGTGTGGCACGCGCTCATCACCACTATTGTTTAGTCGTCCCTGTGTGACTCTTCTTTCCCATCCTATGTGTTTTCTATCACACACATCGACAGCATCTTGATTCTGAATGTGATTTTTTTTTTTTTTTTGATTGACGGCTTGTTTCTGATAAGTGTGTTTAGTGCGGAGCTCGAGCGCTCTGAAGCTTCTGCTCTTGATTGATAAGCGCTGAAGACATCACAGCTTTTGGTCGTGTTTATAAATGTGAACGTTTGTTCAGTGTTGAAACTAAAGTGGATTGTGTGATCAGCACTCAGTACTTGATCGGTTTATGATGATTTTCCACCCGGGTGATGGTGGAAATTTGGAAATGTTTTGTATGAAAAATTGGACGAGCGTTGTTTATCTATGGAGAGTTTTCCAGTTCCACACACCGCATACGGAGAGCAAACTACGTTATGCCACTTTTAGCGACTTTGCGTTGGTCTGGGACTAAGAAAATCGCTATATAAATGAAATTGAATTTTGAACTTTGCACAATATTTAAACACACCAAGCACCATGAGTTTCTGTGTTCTTTATAATTCACAATTTTTTTATTAGCTTGACAAAGTTGCTCCATCATTTCTTTGCAATTACTGTGATAATTGTGTGTGTTTTTGTGTACATTTATATATGAAGTATTTATGTATAATGCTTTATTCATAAAATATATAGTATGTACGTATATTTTTATTTCAAGTGTGCTGTGTATAAATATCTGTATTAATTTCTATCTAAAGATTTATATGAAAATATTTGTTACAATATCTGAGCTATGTGCACTTGTGTTTTAATGGAATTCTTCATCGTGGTCGTCGACCAGTTTGTGTTTGGGGCGGGGCTTAACCACATTCTGCTGACTTAGTGGTTCTCACGCTAATTTTAAACCGTTATAAACAATGACATCAGGTCAGTTTCAAGCTTACTTAAAAAAAAATCAGCCTTAAACAACATGTCATTTTTACATTTACATTTTTTCAGAGCAATGTTCCAATTTCCGCCATATAATGTTTCTAAAATTAATTATTTCATATCTTCATTCATATTTCAAATGTTTTTTGTTATGTTTACATACAATCAGCAGTGCATCAATAAAACCAAGTCTCCACTGCTCCAAGAAACATTTACTTTTTCAAATTGAGTTGAAAAGTGAGGTTGTAGATGAGTGTGTTGAGAAGCTTGTGTTTCTGCATTACTCATTCCCTGCATGGTGCTGCTTCCAGACTATCCATCAGTGTTTTCCTTTTCTCTTTGGGTGGTGTTCACTTCTCCGTCTCCTCACATGCATGATGCACTTTTACTGTCCGGCGAGCGATGCTGTGTTTCTCCCGCCAGCTGTGTGTGTGTGTGCGTGTGTGTGTGTGTGTGTGACGCTGTCGCCTGGGAATGAACTCGCTTCCAGTTTGACCTGCTGTAAAAGATCCTGTCGATGAGAGTCACTCGTTCACCTCCCCTCCACCTCTCCTCCTCTCTTCTTCTTTCCTCTCCTCCATTTCCTCTCCCAACTCCCACGTTTGATTCCTCCTCCCAGCTGTACAGTCATTCATGACAGGGGAATAATGTGAAAGGCACGTCTTCTCTATCTCTCTTTTTCTCCCCCTTCTGTTTTCTGTATCTTTCTCTCTCTGTTTTCTGTTTTTCTCTCACTCGCTGTCTCTCTCACTTTCTCCCTCATTCTCTCTCTCTCTCTCTTCCTCACTCTCTTTCTCTCTCTCCCTCACTCTCCCTCTCTTCTCTCTCTGTTTTCTGTTTTTCTCTCACTCGCTGTCTCTCTCACTCTCTCTCTCTGTCTTTTTCTCTACACCTGTCACCCCCTCTCCCTCTCTCTATCTCTCTCTCCCTCCCCGAGTCTCTTTCTCTCTACCTTTCTCTCTTTATAACCCTCCCTCTATATCTCTCTATGTCTCACTCTCTCTCTCACCTTTCTCTCTCTCTGTCTTTCTTTCTCTCTACCCCCCCACTCTTTCTCTCTCCCTCATTTTCTCTCTATATCTCTACTTCACTCTCTCTGTATCCCCCTCTTTCTCCGCCCTCTATTTTCTGTAACTATCTGTCTTTCTCTCTGTCACTCACTCACTCACTTTTTCTTCCAATTAACTCTCTTTCTCGCTCTTCCTGTCATTCACTCGCTTGCTGTCTCTCTCTCTTTCCTTTCTTCTTTCTCACTTGCTGTCCCTTCTGTCTTTCTCTCACTCTCTGTTTTCTATTTGTCTCTTCCTCTTTCCGTCTGTCTTTTTTTCTCCATCACTGGCTCACTCTTCTTTCTCTTTTTCTTTACCATTTTTTTCAGACATGCCATTAAACAACAAGTTTTATAAATTGCAGTACCGGCTTAAAAGCTGATAAAAGCAGGATGTCGTCCACGTGTTGTGTTGTGTTAGTTGAGGAGGCGAGTAGTTCAGCATTAGCGCGAGAAACTTTACACACATCCTTCACGCAGACCTCAGTTCACACGCAAGTACGAGAGTTACAGCCTCATTTATCAATACGCATTTATAACTCTTTTGGAAATGCTATCCATGATAAATGTTTCAAAACGTTTCAATGGCTTAAATCAATATAACTGCATATTTGTGCTTGCATTTAGCAATATATTTTAGTTTTGTGTGTGTGTCTGTATTTAAATGTAGACACAAACAAATTTGTATGGTTGTATTCATATATGTATGTGCATATGATTCTATCTATCTGTCTATTTATCTGTCTGTCTGTCCGTCCATCCATCCATCTCTATGTCTGTTTGTCTGTCTGTTTTTTCTGATATATCCAGTCTTTCTCTCGATCTATCTATCTATCTATCTGTCTGTCTGTCTGTCTGTCTGTCTGCTTGTCTTTCTTCATCTGATCTATTTTGTGTGTCTATCTGTATGTGTGTCCATCCATCCATCTATCATCCATTCATTTATTTATCCACCCATCCTTACATCCTTATCTCTTTCCCTATAAAATATATATGTGCGTACATACATTTATTTATGTATGTGTGTGTGTGTGTGTGTGTGTGTGTGAGAGAGAGAGTGAGATATACGAACTAATATTCTTGTGTGATTATAGATACTGCATTGTTTTTTTTTTTTAAACATGTTTGTATATAAGTCTTAGCAGGACACACACCAACACATTTCCATGTCCGTCTCGGCGTGTGTGCGTGTTAAAAGCTGGAAATATATCATCCAGTGCAAAGTTTCCCCCGCACGCTGACAAATGTGGAGCTGGAGCCGCGAGTGGAGTTACACACGGCGTGTCACGTTCGGTTAAATCCTTCCTCTCGCTGCCATTTCTGTGTTTAGGAGCGGCGGTGATTAATGACTAATGCTACTTTTACATGTGGATTACCCTAAATACTCCCTTGTCAGTTTAGACTCACTTACACCAGTAATCGGCCAAACTGAGCAAACTCTAAATATCCTGCTGCACGCCGCGGCCCCAGACAGACGTCTCTGTGCCCCCCCCCCTGCCCTGCCCCGCCCCCTGCCCCGCCCCGCCCCTAGCCAAGCCTGTTTATTATGGTTTAGGGAAAGAAAATATTGGGGTTTTCATGAGTGGCACATGTTTTGGGGGGCGAAACACGGGGTCGTCTGAGAGCGTGGAACCCAGCTGTGTAAACACACACACACACACACACACACACACACACACGTCTGACCCAAGTCATTAATATCCTCCACTCATGCTGTAGTATAGTCTATGAAATGTTCTAGCTCTGCTGGTGATGTGACTTCTGTGTGTGTGTGTGTGTGTGTGTGTGTTTGTGTGTTTGTACAAGCAGGTGGATTAACAGGTAGTGGGAAAGATGGATAGATAGACAGAAAATAAGAACAATTTCTCTCTCTCTCTCTCTCTCTCTCTTTCCATCTCTTGCTCTTTCTTTCTCTTCCTTTCACCCCCTCTCTCTTGCTCTTTCTTTCTCTCTCTCTCGCTCTCTTTTTCTCGTTCTCTCTTTCTCTTTCTTTCACTCTTTCTCTCTTTCTTTCTCTCTCTCTCTGGCATTTTTTTTTCTTTCTCTTTCTCTCTCTCTCTCTTTCTCTCTCTCGCTCTCTCTTTTTCTCTTTTTCTCTCTCTCACACACACACACACACACACACACACACACACATCTACCTCTTTATTTTCTCACACATTCTCTTCTTTATCTCTCATTCACTGACTCTTTCCCTCTCTCTCTCTCTCTCTCTCTCTCACACACACACACACACACACACACACACACCTCTTTATTTTCTCACACATTCTCTCCTTTATCTCATTCACTGACTCTCTCTCTCTAGCACACACACACATGTCTTCTTGAGGGCTGCGCGCTGGGACTCTCATTTGATGACAAGGCTGAACACACACTTGTGCAATTGGCAGTTACACAAGAGTGTGTGTGTGTGTGTTTGCGCGCGTGTGGCAGACACACTCGGGACTCCCACTCTTCAGGATTCTTCCTTTTAATTCCTTAATTGGATTAATGTCGCTCCGAGGCTGGAATCAGGCGATTAGTATGCACATGACCCGATTTCCTTTAGCGCTCGCACAAGAGTCACTCTCTCATTTAGCCGTGTTTCGCACCGCGGACGTAAATAAACACACGTTCCCTTCGGGGATCCGCCTGACAAGACGGCATCATCCGTCATCGCTCACTGTATTCCCATCCTAATGACTGGAATTCAGCGGCGACTGGGGTTTCCCCGAGTAAACCAGAGTCAGCATGCTTCATCGATGTTTGGATTCTTCATTAGAGCGAATCCTCTAATTACAACACCTCACTTTACGAATGCCTCTACTAACAAGTTTCAATTTACGAAGTGCGTCTTGAAGAAAATATCGCCTCTTGTTACGAACTTGTTTCACAAAAAGACAGGCCAAATGTCATAGCGACTACTAGATGAAGCAAGTCTTTAGGTTCCTGACAGTGTTAGTTTAAAATGAGATTTAATTGGCGTCAACTGTTACACGCTGACGTAACAAATGATGCAACAATTGTAACAATTTTCCTCTCTCACTCATCGTTAGCTGTTTGCATAGTCGCTTGATTCAAAATGTAAATAAACAAATTTTTATTGTTTTTTTTTGTCACACGGTACTCATTTGAAGCGCCCCCCCCACTAACTGGTATGTAACATTTTTGTTATTACTGTTAATACTAACATTTTATCATGTCCGAAAAAAATGTCCGAATTCAGGGAGGCTTGGAACTAATTAGGGCATTTACCTGTTATTTTCTTCAACTTACGAAATTTTCACCTTACAAATCTGCTTTTGGCACGAATTATTTTTGTAAGTAGAGGCACCACTGTATTTGCCAAAAATTGCCTATTTGTGGTTTTGTTGACCGAGCTAGTTGCTAGACGACAATCTTGTGCCAGTCTCGTCTTGTAATTGTACCAACTACCATTATTCCTTGGGTTTCCCACCGTCCGCCATGTTGGTTACTGTGTCTCGGTAGTTCTTGCATATTTATGTGCACATTTGATTAATTCCTACAGTTCGGTGCTGTGAATATTCCGGTAGTGTTTTTTTGTTCCAATACTCCAGAGTTCCTCTACCACATTATTCTCTTTAGAGTATTTTTGCTCATTTGTTTTGGGTTTCCTGTTTTTTCAATGTAATGTGGACCGACAGTTTTACCGTGATATTAAAGCGCGTTAGCTGGATAGTTTAAATATTTAAGCTATTAAAATGGGCAGTTAGGAGCGTTTATAGTTAGAATAAAGAATTAGCAAACTCGGTTTACAGGCTGCAGCTGAGCAAGCTAAACCTCGTAGCTTCTGACCTATTGAACTGGATTTTTTGTGCCAGCTTTTTTTTTGTGGTGGTGGGTCTTTTCTCCGTTCCTCCCAAGTTTAGATCAACAGGGCTCGGCTTCTGCCGTTGGGTTTATTAGAGATGGCGGTGGGGGAAGGATGAGAGCAGGCAATAATTTCAGTCTTAGGCTCGCTGCCGGAGAGAGAGGAGTCAATAAAGCCGCGCAAACAAAGGGGACACGTTCCATTAAAGAGGAGCTGGCGGAGGGCATTAAAGAGAGGAGGAGCGAGCGGCGGGTTTATGTGCTCTCCAGGACTTACTAGACTGGCGGTATAAAGTCTGGCACAATTCTGCCCGCCTTCGGCCTGTTCCGATGCTAAGAACGTTATCAACGTAAGCCACCGAGCGTTGTTTGTTTCAACTTGAGAGTTTGTGTTCCTGTCTCGTGCCAACCTTAGTTTGATCAATTCAGTGACGTTACACACATAGTGAAGTGACATACACAACCCCGGAGCAGTGGGCAGCCATGATGTGGTGGTCATGGTCTGGTCATTGTATCAAGGACAGAGTTGTAGGACCCGGCGAATCAGGATTCGAGCTTGCAACCCCTGAGTGACAGATCCAATTCCCTGCCATTGGACTACAACTGCCAACTTGAGTATGTTTTCATTTTTGAAATGAAACGTTTTCAATTCCATTTGCACCACTTCCAAAGAGTTAGAATTTCACTACAATTTCAAAAATCGACAAGCGTCTCAATGAGATTCATTGCTGCAAAAAGATTCGTGCGAGCCCGTGAAGTGATCCGGGAACGATCTGCTCGAATTTTCATAATTTTTCTGACGTAATATCAGAGCAGAATTATGTCGTGTGTAGATTTTCTTGCACTTGTCGCATCATCTTTGTACTGTACATACAGTAAACTTCGCTCAATTGGGCCGCCAGTTAAAGGGAGCAGTCGGTTTATTGGGACAAATCCAAATCATATTTCATAACACATATTTCAAAGTATGTGCCGCTTTATTGGGGATAAATGATTGTGTCCTAATTAACAGAAGTCAACTGTATTTATACAGTATATAACATTTGTTGTGTACTATTTATTTAATTTCTTCATGTCAGCTTTTATCTGAGTATTATCACAATCACTGCTGAATTAGTACTTTATTTCTGTCGCTTGGAGACAATCGGTAAAAATAATTACTGCAAACCCATTCTGGACGTGCGTAGAGTATCAGTGGAGTATCAGTGGAGTATCAGTGGAGCGTTACACTCGGTGTAAAGAGCTGTAACTAAAGGCGTGAGATTGCGCAGAACAAGCGCTCTCTGGATGGGCTGCGTGGAGCTTTCGCCGCTCTGTTTATCCAGTGGGGTATCGGGGGAACGCGGCGAGACTCTCAGAAGCTGAAGATGACTGTAATGCCTGCTGGGACTCTGAGACGTCCGCCATTCGCTCTCCGCTCACGCACCAGCAGATACGTGACTTTCATCTCAAGGGTGGCGAGTGGCCGGTGGGCAAACCTTCTTTGGTTCGCCACCCGCCCCTTGAAATACGGAATTATTCTCCTTTTCAGATTGTAATTGCGTGTCGTGTTTTTAATTCAATACGGGCCGGCTTTTGTTCTTTATTTTTCATCGTCTCGTGTAAATCATCCTTCACGCATTTTATGAAGATGCTCGTTTTCTACTTTTGATTGGGTGATACTCGACCATATTGTTAGTTTGCCCATGTGTAAAGAAACTAGACTAGTACTTTAGCAACTATCTATATTTTTTAAATTAGATATAGGCTATAAAACTTTGCTAGCTAATGTTTGTAGCTATTTTATGCACGGGCAGTTTCCATGATTGGATAGTTGTTACTACCTAAAATTACAAATATTTTTGCCACCTAATAAAATATGATTATCATTAGAGAAGTCTGTAAAGACTGAAGAGTTATAAAAGTGAAAGAATGACCATATTTCAATTAAAAATGTTATTTTCATGTTTTGGTGTTCATACTTTCCTGAAAACTAGTTTTACATCGCGATTGTTGTGTCACAATGTAATGTCATTGTCGCCCCACCTCCGTTGCCCCGCCCACCCAATTCACCACGCCCCTGCAGTATATTATAGGTTATTAAAAGTGGTAACCCTAGTCGCGGCCCGTCCTCTTGGCTTCAGTTTGTCTTTCCTAGCGGTCGTTTAGTCGTTTCACACCCTTAAACGTCTTCCTTAACCTCATCGCATTCACCCACGTTAATTAACTTTTATCAGTTTAGGAAATGAAACCGCTCGTGTTTAATTGGGGGAGGGGTGGGTCTCCATCAGGGGACGAGATGCCACAGGAACTTCATCCCGGCGTGGCAGAATTCACCGTGTCGTTAACCTTGTCATCGCGCAGCGCCGGCGATTGTCTTAAGCGCAAATCCGCCCATTAAACGCGCTTTAATGGACTCATTCGCCGATTCCATTCGCCGTCTCTGGTGGGTGCCTTATCTTCAAATTATATTATTGTCTGAAGTTTATTAAAGCCGTGTCTCTGTAGAATATAGGTTAATCAAACTTATTGGAGCGTTGAAAATTCCGTTGTTGAGGAGACGGGAGATGTGTGCGGAAGTGCGACGCTCATTTGAATGCGGCCTGCGTGCCAAATCAACGTTATTTAACCTTTGTTGGCTTGACTGTATGAAGTCTTTGGCTTCTTCCTTTAGGGATGAATAAAGTTATCTCTCCGGCTCTCACCCATCTCCGCAAGCCTCCTTATTATTCCACTGTCCCATTTCACCCGCCTTTTCCCGTTTTTCTCCACGCATCTTTGTTTTAAGGTGACGCGGGTCAGCGCTTGGCGATTGGTTTCGCTTCAAGACTAATTTGCAATCGGACTTTGCGACGGCAACAACAGAGAAGTGCCTGCTTTGTTCCTGGAAAAAGTGTCATTTGCATGTAAAATCCCTATTTTCCGATGGATTTAGCATGAAAGCTGGAATTTCGCCGAGTCAGGCGGATCTGTTCAGGTACACGTCCTGTGGCAATAATCGTTGGAATGAGAACCAATTACCGTGTTTTTCAGACTATAGGCGCATCATTAATAAACGTCTGTTTTCAAAAAAATTATCTTTCACGTACAAATCTCACTTTTCCAGATTATAAGGCGCACTGTCAGTTTTTAGATTTTTCGATGGCCCTCATATTAGGAATATTACGGTACTGTGATTTTTTTCGCATGTTGCTGATCGTTACACTTCACAGTGACTGGAATTAGGAAGCGCGTTTGACTGAAACAGGATTTAGCATCTTCAATTCCATCTTTCCATACCTTCTCCTACATTTCATTTTGTCACCATTATG
>MU204446.1:25789316-25811317 GCA_017309775.1 Paedocypris sp. Pulau Singkep | reverse complement strand
TCTCTCTCTCTCTCTATGTCTCTCGCTCTCTCTTTCTTTCTCTTTCTGTCTCTATCTGTTTTTCTCTCTGTCTCTCTTTCTCTTTCTCTCTTTGTCTCTCTCTGTCTTTCTATGTCTCTCTTTCTATCTCTCGCTTGCTCTCTTTCTCGCTATCTATGTCTTTCTCTCACTTTCTATCTCTCTCTCACTCTCTCGCTCTCTCTGTCTCCCTCTCTCTCTCTTTATGTCTCACTCTGTCACTCTCCCTATCTCTATGTTTCTCGCTCTCTCTCTCCCTCTCTCTCTATATATATCTCTTTCTATCTCTCACTCTCTCTCTTTCTCTCTCTCTCTCTCTCTATGTCTCCTTCTCTCTCTTTATGTCTCACTCTGTCACTCTCCCTATCTCTATGTTTCTCGCTCTCTCTCTCCCTCTCTCTCTATATATATCTCTTTCTATCTCTCACTCTCTCTCTTTCTCTCTCTCTCTCTCTCTCTCTCTCTCTCTCTCTCTCTCTCTCTCTCTCTCTCTCTCTCTCTCTCTCTCTCTCTCTCTCTCTCTCTCTCTCCCTTTCCCTCTCCCTCTCCCTCTCCCTCTCCCTCCCCATTTCTCTTGCTGTTCTTTCTATCTGATCAGCTTGACCGTTCCCTTCAGAAGCATTGAATGCCGCGGTCATTTGCCGATTAAATGACACGAGTCACATGGAGCGGGGCTTTTGACTTGTGGCATAATGTCGGATCTACATGGCACTTAGCGAGCTAGGGGCTGTAAAGACCACTGGAACAGTGACGCAAACATTTTAGCTATTTATTCTTTAATGGATTACTGCTGGAATCAGATTGGCCCCGTAAATATTCTAAGAAACAGGCTGAGCATTTTGGTTGATTTTTAAAGTCCTCTTGGCACAATGGCAATTTTACCGTTGTGGCTATAGAACAAGACGGAACCGAGTTCTGAGCCCAATCGCGGTCTCTTTTCAAATTCATGAGTATGAAAGGAAATAATGTTTTTTCTTAATTATTAATAAGAAGACGTGTAATTAATAACATTTCAATAAAATACGGACTTGTTTTATAATGTCTGATCTCTATTTCTCTGCTTATTCTGAAATGCACTGTAGCTGAAACTAGATTGATCTGGAAAAGCTTCATTTAAATACATTTTTTCATTTAAATTTTCCACATGGCAAAGTTGGAAGATGCTTATTTAGTGCCAGTGCCGTAAAACTAGACGAACTGAGTTGCAATTTGAAATGCAATTTTACAATGTATGATATCATGAAATTAACTTTTTTTGTGTTACTTAATGAAAATAATATTCAACAGTTAAATTAATTATTCATAATTTTTGTTCTTTTAAAAATGTCTTTTGGCATGTCTGGAACTAATTTCTTTTTTTTTTTTTAGTGATTTTCTTTCTTTACGTTCCTATTGTGAAGATGCAATTTTCTCTCTGTGGGACCTTCATCTAAGCGTTTTCTCCTTCATTGTCTTCTTTATTTACGCTAAATAAAACTGAACCGAGTTTTTACTGTAATACAATGGAATAAAAACATTCTTTTAAGCGACTCGGTGTGTCTGAACTGTCCAGTGGTGTTGAGTGGGTTTATGATTCTGTGTTGGCCACTTATTGTCCCGGGCCCAGTGGACTCCATCATGACCTGAAGTGCGTTAGAAGATCTGCACTTTCTTCAAGCTGCTGCTGGTAGATCTAGTCATTTCAAGCGTTTATTAGAAGTGTTGTGGACCCTAACAAGCACTGGTGAATGATTGAGGCGTTGGGAAGCCGGCTCTTCTTGTCCCGCTCTCAGCAGGTTGTCAGGAAGGTCTTGTCAGAAGAGCCACATTCATGTGACAGTTTGAGACAGAAGCGGTGAATCGTCCTGACTGGCACTGCAGCACGTGGGAGCTGGTGGACTCGCTGGTGACCGTCGTTTTGTGTTAGTCCTCGGAGGTTTGGCCGAACTAACCGAGTGCAAGTGACAGACGACGTATAAAGAAAGCAGTTTGCGTTCCACCTCTTCCTATGGGTCTGCTGCCGTGTGCTGGCGATGAGGAAGGAGATGTGGAAATGTGAGTGTGGGCCCTGGGGACGGAGAATGACTTTTTGAGAGAAAGAGAGCGCGGAATAAAGGAAGGACTCTAAAAGAGAGGAGTCTTATAGCCGTAAATCAATAGGCCTTCAGAGCGATAAGTGAGACTCGCCTAAAGGCGCGCGAGCGGAAAGGAAAAAAAAAAAAACCTTTGTTCATTCTTTTCTCATTCCTTTCTCTTTCTCTCTCTCTCTGTAGATGTAATGGAGCAGCAAGGATTGTGGCCCCCTGTTTATGGAGCCCGAGGGCCCGCCTCACACATACAGCATCCTGCTGTCTACTCCCGCTCCCAGTTTCTACGGCAACAGGAACTCTACGCACTGCAGCAGCATCAGCACCGCGCGGCTCAGGCGATGGAGCTGGCGCACAGACACAGTCACTCGCAGGTAACCCACCCAGCACAGTAACCTGGGCCGCTCGTGGACGAGGGTCTCTAAACTGGCCCCTGTTAGGGCAGGAGTGTCCAACTCATTTCACATGGTGGGCCACATACGCCCTAGTGAGATGTCAAGCGGGCCGGGCC
Organism: Paedocypris sp. Pulau Singkep; assembly: GCA_017309775.1. Taxonomy (NCBI): domain Eukaryota; kingdom Metazoa; phylum Chordata; class Actinopteri; order Cypriniformes; genus Paedocypris; species Paedocypris sp. Pulau Singkep. The sequence goes on along the minus strand of MU204446.1, from coordinate 25,808,722 downwards.
GTTAAACATATACCCTACTCTGCTTTAAATAACCAAAAAATCATGTCTTTCCTTTGTTTGGGTGTAAAGAAGCACAAGAGCACGTTGACCTTGTACAACACTTTCCATGAATTACCTCATTTAAAAATGTAGAAATATATGATAAATATCTGTAAATAAACAGGATGCGGTCGATTTTCCTTTGAATATTCTACACTCTTGATCTACTTTTCTCCATTTGGATAATGACATTTTGGCAAATGAGGGTGTAGCGGAGAGGTAGAGACCGAGGTTTTCAGTCTGTCTCAGTGATACGACGTTGTACTCTGATGAAAGCAGTGAACTCTGGACCAAACAAGTGTACCGAGAGCGCTTTAAAAGCACCATTCACATTTTTTTTTTGCAAAAAGTGAACAGGGACCAAAATGCCAGAAAAATACAAGAATGTGTTATTTATTACCGTTGGTTCGGACCAAATGAACCGAACTATAGGTGTGAAAGCGCCCTAAGAATCTCCGAGTTTCACCCAAAGAGCCAGCGATAGTTTTGTAAGAACAGTATTGCGCAGGAGCGATGGAGGATTCCTGCTTTTATCTGGCTGCTTTTGTACTAAGAAACAGTCCCAGAATGCAACAGAACCGTGGATCATTAGCCTCCATTGTAGTTTTGTCCCTGGTGCGCGTCCTTACGCAAGACGAACCTCAGTGGGCGGAGTCATAACCAGCCCCGCGTGAGCTGCGTTTCAGTGCAGTAATGTGGTTGCTGAATCTTACATGTTCATCCCGCAGAGGAGACCCGAGGATCCCCCCATTGATTTGGCCGAGGGACCGTCTGAGCCCCGAACGCCCAGACACGCCAAGCCTTTCTCCGTGGGGTCCAGCAAGCCTCCGCCCTCGTCCTCCTCCCCAGGGGGCTGCGCTTCTCGCCTGTCGCCCTGCTGTCGCTCGCCCGCCCCGCGGTCCCACCTCAAGACCGCGCCTTGTCCCGAGCCCAGCCCCGCGGTGGCGGCCCCCCGCTCCCCGGCCCTCAGCCCCCACTCCACCCTGCCAAAGCCTGCCGAGTCCCAGGACAAGAGAGGCGAAGGCCAGCCGCCACAGGACTTCCCGTCTACTCTGGAACCTGGTGAGTGAACACGCCGCGCTATCCTGAAAATCTACTTTGGGGTCCGAGTCCTGGAGAAAGTTCCGGGCTGTTCAATACAATTCTATACACTTCAAATGCAGCCCTCCTATTATGTTCTCTGTTTTCAAAGTTTAAAAATATTTTAAAAATACTTTTATTCATAATACTTAAATATTATTTAAAAATAAATTCACTTTGAAACGTCTTCTGCTTGGCTTTTTTGGTTTATTCATCATGTAAAATATACAACCATTCGGTTCACATATTTGTAACATTATGCTACATGTTTAAATTACAAAGATTATCTTCTGGTCAATTTGACACTTAAGATAAAATGGAAGCTAAAAAGAGTCAGAAAGATCAAATATTATTTGTTTCTTTGCAACAATGGGTCAATGCAGACATAATACACCGCTGTCTCACGCTCACTCTCTCTCTCTCTCTCTGTCTCTCACTCTCTCTCTCTCTGTCTGTCTTTGTCTCTCTCTCTCTCTCTCTCTCTCTCTCTCTCTCTCTCTCTCTCTCTCTCTCTCTCTCTCTCTCTCTCTCTCTCTCTCTCTCTCTCTCTCTCTCTCTCACACACACACACACACACACACACACACACACCTACACACAGTTTTGGGGAACTTTTTGTTTTTTTGACACTTATATGCCTAATAAAAGACCCTGGGTCAAATTGACCCACGAACGTAATAGGAGGGTTAATTAATTCAGGCTGTATTCATATTTCAAGCATTTTAACAGTCACAGTCAACATAAAAATGTATGTTTGAATTTTTACTATTCTTTTCTAACATTTATTATAGCAAAGTATAGCAGAAACGTGAAAGTAGGAAGGAATACCTATGACTACGGCAAGCGAGCAAGTCATTAGGAAACAATGGCTAGGAACAAATTTACCCCCCCCAAAAAAACAGAATTCATTACAAATATGGTATAAAAATAAGTTAATTTAAAAATTAGATCAAAAGGTTGCAGGTTTGAATCCCGAACTGAAGACACTGCTCTGGTCATTCTGTAAGGTACTTTGAATACAAACAGTTACCATATGGGTTGTTAGAGTTGTTATCCGTATTTATTATTATTAATAATTATTAGAAAATGCAAGGGAATGACTAAGAAAAGGAACAGGAAGACCAAATTAAGCACTCTTTCAGTCTTTCATCTTAGACAATTTTCATGCATTTCTTCATAGTTTAATAAATTGTGTGTGTGTTGTTACTGTGCCAGTATGTGTAACGTTCTGCATTTATTCCGTCTGCTCTATATTCATCTGTCGACCAGTTAATTCACATTTAAAATAGATGTTCTCCGATTATGTACCTTTTGTCTCCGTTTGCTCAAATTGGTTTTGTTTCCGTCTCCCGTGCAACACAAACGCAGGTTGATGGAGCCAAAAACAATCAGAGAAAGCAAACGAGTTCCAAATATAAATTGCATTCATTAAACCCACAGGCCTTAAATGCCTTTCGCGCTCGGCGGAGAGAGGGCGATTACGAAGGTCGAATTATTCACACTCACGTGAAAATCCTCCCAATGACGCTGGAGTTGTACTTACCAGATGCAAGTGCAGTTCCGAGAATCACGAGCTCAACAATTCCCCAAAACGGGAGGACAATCGCTGAAATAGCTGGAATCGTCAATGCCGCCTTCCCGTGTGTGATAAGGGTTTGAATCAGAACAAATGCGACTCAGGGTCAGCGGCTAAAAGCCAGCAGAAGGTTATGTTTTGAGTAATAAACCAAATCGAAAAACAAAATAAGAGAAAGGATGAAAAATCATCTCGGAGAAACGGCAGAACGGCGCTTTCGATCATTCTGCGGTTGGAGGGACGAGGATGAAACATTTCATTTGGTTCTCAAGGTTAGGGCCTTGCCTTCGCATCTGGGTCCGCGGAAGAAAGGATCGGGAGAGAAAGAATGAGGAGAAAAAGACCCTGGCCACAGGGACGTGGAGATATTAGCGTGGAGATAAGAAGCGCCGCGGCTTTGAAGGACTTGTTGCCCTTTTATTGAAGACAATCGGCGGGTAATGTGATTTGAGGCAAAGCAAGGATTTAGGGATTTTTTTTTTCGCTCCCGTCTGCTATTGCACCGCAGCATCCGTATGTGACTCGTCTGTATAGAAGAAAACCTTTATTTGTCCCAACAATTAGAAATTTACATTTTGGGACAAATATGGGCTGGGCTGAGCGATACAGGGTATAGGGCTGGGCGATTATGCCAAAAATCAAAATTTAATTTACGCGATTAATTGAACATTTTAACACGATTACGATTAATGAACGATTATTTTATTTATTTATTTATTTATATTTTGGCCCTCAAAGTTCTGTATATTTTTTTGCACATACATATGCTCACATTGAAAGTGAGAGATTTTTTTTTGACTAAAGTGTGCATGGCTTGATTTTAAAATAACTGAGGGAAACACGCACAGATCTTATATATGATTATTTTATTGAGCATCAATTCTAAGTTCTGAATTTCAATTATTTTTCAATAATCGGGGCGACAATGACATCACTTTGTGATACAGTGATGCAATTTAAAATGTGTTACAACACATCGAAACATTAAAATCACTCTAATTGAAATACAGTCAGTCTTTCACTTTTACAACCAAACAGACTTCTCTAATGATAATCGTATTTTAACAGGTGGCTAAAATATTTGTCATTTTTTGCAGTAACAACTATCCAATTGTGGAAACGCTACAAATATAAATATAAAATAGCTACATACATTAGCTAGTAAAGTTTTAATATAGCCGATTTCTGATTTAAAAATCTAGAAAGTTGCAATGTACACGTTTATTTTCTTTAAACTAGGTTGCTCGCGCACAAATCTTTTCGCCACTAACTTGATCCCATAAAAACGACCCATAAAACTAACGATGACGTTGAGTATCACCCAATCAAAAGTGGAAAATGAGCATCTTCATAAAATGCGTGAGGGATGATTTACACGAGACGATGAAAAACACGGGACAAAAGCCGACCTGTATCGATTCAAAACTGAATCTGAAATACGGGACGATTCCATATTCCAAGGGACGGGTGGCGACCCTACGCCAGACGGGGTCGGTCTTATCCTTCAGAGGTCCTTGAGCACCGAGTGTCTGGAGGAGGGATATGCATTCATCAGGCGGAGGGATACCATCAATAACGCAGTGCTGAGGTGACAGGAACGCCGCCATCACAGCCAGACACCGCGCCGTCATCAATATACACGGATAGACGCTACAGCACAATCGCTTTCTGTGCTTGAAAACTCGCCCTCATTTGTACACACATTCCTGCGTACACACACACACACACGCGCACACACACGCCGTAACGACTGGAGCATAATTCAATATTCATGGAAAATTCGCTCATGCCTTCGCCGTAGCCTTTATGGCGCCGACTCCATTACGCGTGTGAGTTATACGAGATAAACGCAGTGAACGCTACACACTGTCGCTAATGCTCGTGTATACGGTGTGTATATCAGCGCCAGGGGTCCGCGCCCCTTCACTGATGAGGTCATGTGTGGTGCAAATAAATGGTGATGGCTTGGTGCTTGTGATAGAGCGCAACATTTCTAAATGTTTCATTTCCCCCTTCTTGCCACAGATCTGCCTCCTGGCTACACCTACCCGGCCATTTCCATTGGCTACAAGGGTGGCCCCTCCCCTCAGGAGGTGCAGTTGGCCGAGCATGCCGACCTGGAGGCGGAGCAAGCAGAGCCTGCCGAACCTGCCCCGCTGCCACACCCCATTTCTCCTAGAAGGGAGGAGCCTGTCTGTCCTGCTGGAGTGGACTCCCCTACCAGAACATCACAGGAAGTCCAGGGTGGAGATGAAAGTGCCAGAGTGGAAACCGAGGGACCGGTGGACGAAGAGCAGACAGACGTCGTGTGTAGTCCCGTCGCTCTTTCACACTCCTTTTGCTCAGTCACTGTCCCAGACCCCCATCTAGACGGCCCCCTGATCACCCGCCACAGCCAGGCCGAAGCCACAGGGACTCCAGAACCATCTGAAAAGATCTCAGCCCAGGAGGAGGAGCCACAGAACCCTGTGCAGGTTTCCATTACCCAGGATTCTGAGTGTGTGGAGCCGGAGGATGAGGGGGACTCGCCCGCACCCTTCTCGCCCTGTCCGGGAGCCTCCGCCCTGGGGAATCAGTACCCGGGGAGTTGCATCTGGAGCCTGGAGTTGTTAATCGCAGCAGCTCTGTGTGCCACACGAGATGCCCACATGGCGTCCCTGGTGCCCGTCTCTGGGAGTGGAGTGGCCCCTAATTATGGCATAGAGTTACTGAGTGAACTGGCAGAACTGGAACAGAACCAGCAGAAGCGGAACTGCACGGGAGAGAATGGAGGTGAGGAGGATAAAAGCACAAGCATTTGTGTGTGTGTGTGTGTGTGTGTGTGTGTGTGTGTGTGTGTGTGAAAGCTTTTATCTAAAGCGACTTAAAACCAAGGCGGATTAGAGACATGTGTTATAGAACAATATAGAAGTATCAAAAAAGAAACATATGTCACACAAACGCTCTCTCACACACATACTTGCATATATATCAAAGTGGGGTCCCACCATTGATCGCCCGCCCCCGCTTTTACTCCAACCAAAACACAATTCTAGACCCAAAGTTCCACATTGACCCTCATACTGACCTTCAATGTTGTGTGACAAAGGCAAAGGTCCCCACAAGTGACCATAGGGGCCCACTTTAGTATGAAAACCGGGTCCCACTTTGATGCCTGTACACACATACTAAGTATACATTTAGTACTGATGTGTAAACACTTATAATATATAATGTTTTATACTGTATCAGGCGGTGTGTGTGTGTCCTGCTTTGTGATTGGTTGGCCACCTGATTGGGAGGGTGTGTCCCGCCTTCAGAACCCGATTGGCTGCAGACCCAGAAATGAGAAAGCGGTCCAGAAAATGGATGGATGATTTATTATAAATTATAATTTTATTTAGCGCTCTTATATAACTGTAAACTTATTGAATAGTATTATTGAAAAGTATTCAGTCCAATTCAATACAACTCCAAAATAAGTTTTGGAAAAAAAAAAAACTAAACAAAAAAAAACGGACAGGCATGTTTTTTCTTATCTCGATAAAAGCCACACTCAATCACACACATGATTTAATTCCTCATCTGTGAATTGCATGAGCGGTCTTGTCGCTCTGTGATACAGGCAGCAGGAGAAGACCACGACGGAAGCTTTCATTTTGGTTTTTCCTTTTCCTCTTCAGAAAAAGCTGCAAAAAAGCGTTTTTAGCCCAGCCAGATCTCTAGGCTTTGTGTGAAGGAAAGATAACAAAGCCCCCACCACACACACGCACACACACACACCTTCATCTCAAACCTAACAGACATTCACTGAAATACACAAGAATACACAATTATAACTCTCAGCCTTACGATTGTCTAGAACACACACACCTTCATCACAAACCTTGCAGTCATTCACTGAAATACATGAGAATACACAAACAATTATAACTCTCAGCCTAACAATTGTCTAGAGCACACACACACACACACACACACACACAGTAAAATTCAAATCCTCGTATCCATTTGTGGTCCATCACTGTGATAGAGATGCTGAGAAAAGGCTGGATTGGGCGGAGTCCACTCACTGGTCCTCAGGGGCGTGTCCTCGGACACCTGCTCTTCACACCAGTCTGATGACTTCTATAAACCTCGTCTTGAGCAAAAATCCCACCGCTTTCCCACAGATCTGCGTGTGTCCCCGAGGTTGACGAAACGCTAAAAACAGCTCGTCTTTTTCTTTTTTTCTTTTCACGTCCCTCTCAGGACGACAGCGATTTTGTCGGCTAATTAGCCTCCATTGTTGTGAGAGCTGTTTTAAAGGCTTGTTGCTTTTCCAGGGACCGTTTAACGTCTCCCTGCCAAAGGATGTTTTTATTTACGCCAGCATCCGCTAGCCGCCGAGAAATCCCCCGCGCGCGCAAAATAAAAAATAATCCCGCCGCTTTAGCCGAGTAGGATGTAATCTGCAGCGTAATTCTTCTGTTAGAAAGCCGCACTAAAGGGACTAATAAGAGAATAGGAGCAGCTCTTTTATGCGGCGAAGAAGTCGTCGATAAACTGGCCGGCGTCTGAATTATTAAAGAAGCGGAGGTGAGGCTGGCCAGCGACTTTAGCCTATAAAGTCACAAAAAAGTCTGGTTTTCATGCTTCTTTAAAAAGACCATTATACCTTCGTCAACGTGCTTTAAATTATTTGAGAGTGAAGTTGCGCGTCCCATTTTAAAACAATACCAGACAACTATTTTCCCGTATTTTTTTTATCTTTTCTACTTTTGATTGGGTAATACACGATGTCATCGTTAGTTTGATTGGTCTTTGTCTGTGTGGAAGGCGGGGCTTAGAGAGAAAGAGAGAGAGAATTCAAATGACTGATGCGCATCTTAATGTTTCAGGTCAAAGTTTCTTGTTTGCTAGATCAGACACATTAATATTAATTTATTACCTGAAATGTTACAGTTTATATATAAATAAACAACATAATGCCCATGTAACGAAAATTAGCTAATGAATTGAAACTTTCTATATTCTTAAATTATCTGTCGTAAAAACTTTTAATATAACAACTGCCCACTAATATTGCTCAATAATAGATAGAAATTACGGTTGTTATTATTATATATATATTGTTGAAGCTGGATTTTATAACAGAAGAGCTGATATGTAGAACACATTCATATTTAGAATTAATCAATTTTTTTTGTTCATTTATTAGAAAAGAGTACTAATGAGAGTTTTTTGTTACAGATTTAAGTTTTTACAGATTTAACTCTTTTTTTATTACAGAAGATACAGAATTATATAACCTCTGAGAAGCCTGTCTGAATTTGTCTTGAGGCCGCGCCGGTTGTCCCCTTTTTTGGAAATCAAAATATGGTCACCCTAATACGAGCAGAACATGACCTCTTAAGCGGCGAAGAAGTCGTCGATAAACTGGTCCTCGTCTGAATTATTAAAGAAGTGGAGGTGAGGCTGGACTGTTCTGTGATGAACGCTTCTGACTTCCAGCATCTTCTCCCGTGGCGGGTGTGTCAGGAACGGCGGTAATGTTCTCCGCCGCGGCTTTGACAGACGGAAGAGTGGATGAATAACGCGTGATTTAAATGATATGGATTTAGCGAGGGTTTTTTTTATTTTTGAAGTCTTGCTGGTGGTTGTTATTGATTGGTCAGTGATACTTCAGTGCCCCGCCCCCCCGCTCCCATTTCTCAGGGCTAAATATTCTCACGGAGCGTTATCGGCCTTCAATCTCTCCTTCTCTTCTTCCCTTTCTCATTTTTCTTTCTTTTTTTGGGCCCGGCTCTTCTGTCCTTCTCATAAATCGTTTAGATTTTCTGCTCCTATAACTCTATACACGCGGTTCCTCACCGGTCCTGTTACGGCCCAGGACCAGCATCGGTTTCAGAAAGACCACCACAGGGCTAAAAGCGGCACAATGATTTCAGCCGGGGGGGGAACCAAAGACCCTCCCGGACCACCGTAATCCAGTCTTCCTCGTCCTTCTGTTCTTTTAGTTCACTTGTCTCTGTCACTCTCGTCCCAGCCGGCAGGTTTATTTCATGCGGCTATAATTCTTTTAAAGCCTCTTCAACTTGTTGTGCACAGATTCTTTTTTTCATATGGTCACATTTAAAGGACTAAAATGGAATAAATAAGAATAAAAGAAACAAATAATAACAGTCCATTTCTATCTATCTATCTATCTATCTATCTATCTATCTATCTATCGATCTATCGATCTATCTATCTATTCATCCACCTGTCTATCTGTCTGTCTTTTAACTTTACTGTATGTATGTATGTCTGTCTTTCTGTCTTCAATGTCTGTGTTTCTATCACTGTCATTTGACTGACTCTCTCTTTTCTCCAGCTCTCTTTTTTCCCTCTCTCTTTTCTCTCTCCCTTTCTTCCACTTTCTTTCTTTCTCATTATTTCAATTGCTTTCTCTCTTTCTCTCTCTCTTTATATCTCACTCTCTCTCTTTTTTCCATCACTCTTCCTCTCTTTTTCTTACTCTTTCTTTCACTCTCTTTCTCTTTCTCAGATAGATAGATAGATGGACAGATAGTGTTAAAATGATAAAGTAAAACAAAACTAGGTATAAAACGAAAATGTTTTATATCATATTATTTTAAATGTAATGTTAATTATGCTGCAGTAAATTTCTAATTTATTACTTTCATTTAACACTTTTGTGGATTTGATTCAGTTAGTTAGAAGTCAGAACGTGTGAATTAGGCATTTCTTTTCATTAAAAACCTACCTATCACTTTTTTTGTACGTGACGTTTATTAATTCTTCACACATTCATAGCATCAATAATTGTCATCTGTTATTAGGACAAGCATTAAGAAAAAAAAGTGCCGGAGTCTGGAACATCATAAAGTTATTTAGTCAATGTCTTCAGTGTAATAGTGAAAACTCCAGATCATTTGTTGGAGACGCTCGATTATGCTTCAGCTTTTCAGCAAACTTAAGGGTTAACGTGATTTTTTTTTTCTTCCTCTTCTTCCCAAACCTTTATCTTTTGCGGTAAGAATGTGATCTGAAGGTGTTCCTGACAGGTTGTGTGGGATACGGTCCTCCTCCTCCTCCTCCTCCGAGAGGTTTGATCTCCCGCTCGCCGTCCTCTCCCTCGCTCGCTGCTTTTCCCCTCGGAGGAGAAAATTGGATTCTTTCCATGTTAGTAATGAGGGGATGTTTGCGAATAAATAGATAGCTCAATAAACACTTTACTTCTTATTGCCTCTCTCTCTCTCTCTCTCTCTCGCCCGCCCGCCCGTCTCTCTCTCTCTCTCTCTCCGCTGATCTCACACTGTGACGCGGCGTCTCGTACAGTCTCCTCCGGATCCCTCAGGCCAGCTTTGGCTGTCATGAATATTCAAGCCTCATTGGCTGAGTGGAGACGGAGCATGTGGCCTGGCCTAATGACAGTGATAAATGTTGAGAATTCGCCCTTCTTCATCTCCCTCTCTCCCTTTTCTCTCTCGCGCAGTAACATGGCTCCTGGCATCTAAGCCTCATGTACAGAGATAAGCTCTCTGGTTAATAGCTATCATCATTGCTCATTCAGCCTCTGAAAGCACAAAGTGCTGTCAGGAAACAGCGGCGCGCTTAGAGGCGGCTTTGTAGCGTTTGAGGCTTCCCTCGCTCCTTCGCTTTTTTTTTCTTCCCGCCGCCTTACAGGTTTTTACGAGCACATCCTCCGGGATTCTCGCGCTGGGTCACTTTTCAATATGTTTGGGGAGAGGGAGATTGAACTGGTTGTTGTAAACGGCCGAGGTCTGTGACTCTGAATCATCGCTTCTCGCTTTATTTTTAAATACGTGGTTCTGAATGTCCTGTAGGGCAGGAAGTCTCCCGTCTACTGTAATAAAAGATTGTATATACCGTAGTTACACAAATATAGGCATATAGGTTTTTTTTTTTTTTTTCCAGTTCTGTGGCTGAAACACTTGCGTGGTGCCTATAATGTCCTATTGAACAAATGCACATAAGTATAAGCGTCAATGCGTTACAATAATAATTATAATCAATAATTATAATTTGATTAATAAAAAAAAAAATAAAAATGTATCAATTGCGTTAACGCGTTAACTTTGACAGCCCTAGTTAGAACAACGAATAATTACGTATTATTGGAACAGACGGAGCATCTGGTAAATTAGCGCTAACAGCTGGAAACAAATGTATTATTATTTTTTGGAATTTTTATTTTGTGCTTAAATTCGCGTAAATACGGTAGTTTATCTTATATTCGATTATATTGCGTGTGTGTGTCTGGTTGAGCTGAGAATAATTGTGCAGTTTTTTTTTCATACTAGGTTTCATCCTTTGCTTCCTTTTCATGCGAAATCTGATTTCATTTTCTTTTCAATTTGAATTTAGACGATGACATGCTGACCTTCGACCTCCAAAGCTTGGCCACCCTTGCCGCCGCCCGGGCTTTAGAGATGGCCCCGCCCATAGCAGACCCAGCCCCTCCCCTCCGACGAATCCTCAATCTGCGCAAGAAGTGCAAATGGACGCCTCGGCCCGGACCGGTAAATGCACACAAACTGCTTGTTTTTTTATGTTTTGGAAATGCTAGTGACTTACTTTGCATTTTAAATATAAACTGAAACAACTGAGTTAACATGGGGTCATAATCCCAGGTCTAATTTAGTGCTCTACTGTTTAGACCAGAACATTTTATTTTGGCAGATATAAACAGATTTAGATTTTTTTTTTCTGTACTTTGCACTTTGGCCAATTAAACAAACACTCAACAGTTTTGTGATTTTTGCAAAATGACACATTTTGAAATTGCATCAGTAATTTCCAGAAATTTTTGTCATTTTTGATCTCTGACGTTTACCTGACGTTTTTCCTTTGGCTCCATGGTTCGGTCCTGATGAAGATGTTCCACTTGAGTGAGAGTCAGTTGTGATTGTAATTGTCATCCAGAACTTTATTACACGGGCTACAAAATAATTCACTCACTCACAGCAATATTTTCAAGTTTTCAGAATAACGTCACACGCCTTTAGCCTTTTACCACATGAAATTATTATTTTCTTAAATGGGATTAAATAATTATGAATTTAGAAATTATGGATTTAGGATGGATTCTCGCTATGGTAAAAATGCATTGATCATTATTAATAAAAAAAATAAATAAATAAAAAAGAAAAAAAAAAAGAAAATCAAGGGAAAAAAATTAAGAGAATTGTATCCCTGATGTTCTTGATCTGTATTTTGTTGTTGTCTGTGTTATTTCTTGATGTTTCTTTTGTTGGTTGTAAAGCTGATTCAGTTACATTTTAAAACAATGTAAGTGGATAGGAAACTATAAGCGATACTTCAGCCTATTCCTTTTTTTGGTTTTGTGTGAAACAGTTTGCAGAAGGGAATGTCTATTTATGGATTTTGAACCAAACTATGAAATTGAATTAATTAGGATGGTCACGTCCCAAAAGCATCCTTGGGCCGTTAGATTTGTTCCAACCCTTCATCTTTGAAACTTTTTCTCCACCAATCGTCGAAAGAACTGAGTATATTTTGTTTAGTTCACTCAACTTTTCCCAATTCAAGCAGTTCACACACACGCCATCCGGCAAGAATCCAGCTGTGCGCGCGTCTCATTATACCCCGGCTTCTGCGTGTAGGTGTGTCCCGCCAAGGCTGCCATGGAAACGCTGGGGCGGGAGGAGCTAGCCATGCGGGTGCGGCTGGCGGATCTGCAGCGGCGCTACAAGGAGAAGCAGAAGGAGCTGGCCAAGCTGCAGAGAAAACATGACCACCAGTGAGTCCACCGCAGACCACCCAGCCAGAGCCACGCCCGCTTAGCATAAGCCGCGGCCACTCTCGCAATTAACACGGCTTAGCGTCTCATTGCCCTCGCCGTCATTAGTGAGAGTTAGAGTGACTGACGGACTCTGTGTTTACAGGAAGGACGAGACCTCACGCAGTCCGGCCCGCCGCAGACCCGGAAGGCCCAGGAAGCGCAAGTCCACCTCGGCAATCCCCTCCGAAGCCCCCAAGAAAGTCAAGTGAGTGTCCGTGAAGTAGAGCTGCACCATTCTGGGTAAAATGAGAATCACAGTTTTTTGTTTGCTTGGAATAAAGATCACGATTCTTACTGGATGATTTATTATTTTAAATATTCAACCCTGAAAATCAGGTTGTCAAGCAGCAATGTAGTAACATATATTACTAATTGCTTTGATTATAAATAAATGGAATGAAAAATGTAATGTAAAAGTAATGTTGAAAAGAAACCATTAAACGTGATAAAAATAAACATTTACATCAGCAAGTACAGTATTATGTCCAGTTGAGGATTATTAGAATTGATTAAAATTATTAGCTCATTTTCAAAGCACTTTTGAAAAACTTTTCATTTTACTCTGGCTAATAATTTTGTCCTCGACTGTATATGTTTGCTGTGTGAGGTTTGCTGAGTGTAAAATCCTTTTTCAGGTAGTAAAATGTCGGAGTTGATACTCTACCGTTGTATTTAATCATTCATTCTCCCAGTTTATTTAAAAATTTTTTATTTTTTTAACTCGACTGCTGCTCATCTCACATATACTAAGTGCAGGTAATTAGCGCGCGTCATCGCGGCTGAGTTACGCCCACAAGTTATGCAAGATCATATTTCCTTTATAATATTGAAATGATCGATCAGAGCTTTATATGAGGCAGAGTCGTATAAATGCCGGATTCAGATGGTGAAGAGGCAGAATCGAGATTGCGATTCTTTTATCGATTAATCGTGCAGCTCTACCGTAAAGGCATTGGCGAGGTTCCGGCGCTCAGACGTTATCGGACCGGCGCTTGGTGGGTGTGTTTCTGGAAGGCGGCTCACCCACGGCTTCCACAACGAGGCAGTTGGGATTAAATTAGGGCTTTAGTGAGACTATTACTAAGCCCGGCTCAGGAAACTATTCTTCACAGGTAGCCAAAAAGCCATTAATAATCCAGCGGACGGGATTGGAGGCTGGACGGCGCGCTAACGGATGGCTGGTGGGCGTGTCCGAGCGTGTGTATGTAAATAAGTCTGGACGGCTCAGACGAGGCAGACTAAGTGCTTAATCAGTGCAAAGAGCCGTCATTAATCATATTTTGCAGCGTCCATTGATTATCTACGAGTGTCGCCGCTGCCTTTAAACCCGTGACACGCCGGCGATATTAATTTGATAAAACACGAAGAGCAATCGCCCGCACAAAGTCGCGCTCCCAACTTATCAACGTGACGGATGAGCGCCGTCCCTCGAGACTCACCTTGGTTGGGGTCCGAAGGCGTTTCGATAAACTCCGATCAAACCAGTGCTAGCTTGATTAGCCGCGTGCTAATGAAGAGCAGGAGCTGATGCTAATTGCCAGCGCATGTTCTCGCCGGTGGTTAATGAAGATCCCCCTGCCAAATAAAATTAACGACAACTTTCCGCCGTTAGAAAGGGAGAAGGGGGAAAAGCGATGGGAGTCGTAAAAGGATTCCCTGAAGGGAACGTTCCAGAAGAGCCCGTGTTTAACAAACTTGCGGTCTCTTTGACGTTGGTGGTGAGCAGCGTGAATTGAGTTACTGGAGGGGGAATTTATTGTGCTGTTTGTTGGGGTTATTGGATTTGAGATGCGGTTTTTCTTCCCTCCTGGATTTGTGCACAAAGGAGTGCTGCGTCCTTTGGCGTCAGGCGGGGTCTGTCTGGGGTCAGAGGTCGTTTGACAAGGTCAAGGGTGCTGACGGGTTGTGGTGGCATTGCCAGGAGAGCGCAGGAGCTGTGTGTCATGTGGTGGGCGGAGTGTCCCGGTGCATCATGGGAGTCGGGTTCAGATTGGTGTTGGCGTTTTATGGCACCACACACACACACACACACACACACACACAAGGTTTGTCTAATTAAAGCTTAAGCACCATCAATCAGGGTTTTTCTTGTGCGTGTAAGATGACTTTTTATTTTTTTTTTATATTATACTATTTATGCTATTGAACGTATTCAATTTTTATGAATTCACGTATTTTTGTAGCTGCACGTTTTGACTATGTTGTAATGTATATTTTTAAAAATAGTTTAAAACTTGCAGCTGAATAATTGTAGCAAAATATTGCCTGATTAAGATTATTCTAGACATACTCTGATATTAGTGGGAACAAAACGGCCATAAATATAAATGTTTTGATTTTTATTTCATATTTTCATTAATATAAAAAGTCTCTTCTCTGTTTTTAATCTGTTTGTCATGTCTATTTTTGTTCAGTTCTTGTGTGAAGTGAAATTCCATTTTATTTTATTTTATGTTTTGTTATAATTTTACGCTCTTACATTATTGATTACATTTTAGGAAAATAATTGACATGCAAACATTTAAATAGTTAATGCTAAAGACATTCAAATGAACTAAATTTTGATTCAAATAAAACACTATTTTTATAACAGCAGTCAATAAAACGTTATTACACACACACAAACACACGCACACTTTTCTTATTGTGAACAGACCGTCACATGATAACAAAACAGTTATAGAAACCACAAATAAAAGACTCAAAAAGCAGCCTGAATCGTGCGTTTGAAGCATTTAAACGTCGCTTTCTATCCAAAGACGAGATGAATTAAGTCTCCCGCAGTATTCCAGCATTCCGCTTTTCATTCCTGAGAATATTCCCTTGCCGGAATGATTGAAGGTTTTGCTGGTAAATAATAACAACATTCAGTATCTTTTCAGTGAGAGAACACTAGAACCTGATTATTCGAGTGTGAAGGGAAACACACACACACACACACACACACACACACACACACGGCTGCCTCAGCTTGCCCTCCATCTCTCTCTCTCTCTCTCTCTCTCTTTCTTCTCCCCATTTTCTTGGCTTGTTGATTGTGTCTTGCTAATCAATGGCCTTCCCCGAATAGCATTACTGTGTAATCCTGACCTCTCGGTTCGTAATTAGAGGACGGCGAGTCCTCCTTCCACACACACGCACACACACACACACACACACACACACACACACACACACTTTCCCAACAGCAGGAATGTGACACGGAGTTGACACAAGGACCAGAGAGGCCTTGTGAGGTCAGGAGGTCAAAAGGTCGTCTCTGGGTGGTGACAGGAGAGGGGCTGTCATCTCCGCGTCCTCATCAGGCCCGTGGAACCGCACACCACACTCTTCCTCGGACCCCGTGTCGGGTTACTAATCAGGTTTCCACGGTTACCTGCTCTCCCGGGCTTCAGAGGGGGGTGGGATTGGAGATATTGTGGCATTTAGATGCAGTGAAAGCAGATGGAGAAAATCCCGAAGTGGGCTGTTTGGTTTTTCAACAGGAATATTTTCCTACATTTCTCTTACGTTTTTTGTCTTCTTTGGATTTTCTATCTATCTGTCTGTTTGTCTGTCTGTTTGTCTATCCATCCATCCATCCATCCATCCATTTCTCTTGTCAGTCTGTTTACTGTATCTAATCTATTCTGTCTGTCAGTCTGCTGTATCTAATCTGTTTATTCTGTCTGTCTGTTTACTGTATATAATATATCTTTTCTGTCTGTCTCTCTATTTCTCTGTCTACTGTATCTAATCTATTTATTCTGTCCTTCCCTGTCTGTCTGTCTGTCTGTCTCACTCGCTGTCTGTCTGTCTGTCTACTGTATCTAATCTATTTGTTCTGTCTGTCTTTGTATTCTGTTAGTCTGTCTGTTTGTCATATCTAATCTAGTCTGTCTGTTTATCTCTCTCTCTCTCTCTCTCTCTCTCTCTCTCTCTCTCTCTCTCTCTCTCTACTGTGTGTAATCTATTAATTCTGTCTGTCTGTCTGTCTACAGAACCCAATCTATTCTGTCTTTCTGTCTGTCTATCTGTCTTGTCTGTCAATTTGTCTACTGTATCTAATCTATTTATTCTGTCTGTCTACTGTATCTAATCTATTTATTCTGTCTGTCTACTGTATCTAATCTGTTTATTCCGTGTGTCTCTCTGCTGTACCCAATCTATGTATTCTATCTGTCTACTGTATCTATCTAGTCTGTCTGCCTATCGAATAATCTACAGTAGACACACAGCCCGACAGAAATAATAACCCTCAAACTCCGTATTAATAAAGCGCGTCAGTAAGAGCGCGGCGTACAGAAGCGTGTGCCGGCGGGTCGATAGAGGTTAGTGTCCATTGATCCAGCGCTGGCTGACTGACCGGCTCCCTACGGCGGCCTGTGTCTCTCTTTCTCCTGCACTGTGTCTTGTTTGTGTCCACTTTGATCTAGACTTGTCTCTCTTTTGCAGCTAAACGCCCTGCTGCGTGTGTGTGTGTGTGTGTGTGTGTGTGTGTGTGCTAAAATTGCGTGAATGTTAAATTCAAATTTTGATTCGTCACATACATGTTATACATGATCCGGCATGTAGTGAAATGTGTTTTTTGATCATCCAGCATTTAAACATAGGGATGGGGGGATGGGGTGCATTCTAGGGAAATACAAAAAAAAGAAGATGAAAGAATAAGAAAAAGAATAGAATAGCTTTTTATTGTCACTGTGCACATACACAATGTAGGTCATATACATGTGCAATGAAATTATAGCAACTTTTTTATCCAGTGCAACACGCATTAATACATTTAGTCCAAGAATATTACAATAATAGAAACAGTAGAATACAGTAGATGTAAAGATAAGTAAAAATAAGTATGAAATATGAAATGAATATGAATGAAAGACAAAATTATGAAGATAAAATTACAATCAATTATCGTACAAATTCAGTGAGTAAAATAGTTCCAGTTTAGTTCATTTGTAAAATACAAAAAAGTGACCCGGTAATCCAGAAATTGTTGAAGTGACCAGTTTAATTGAAAATAGTTCACTTAAAAAAAAAGTGACACGGTAATCCAGAAATTGTTAAAGTGACCAGTTTAAGGTTAACATGTCTAATCATTAGTTATTGCGGTTGGGTGTGTTTTGTAGTGTTTGAACAGTGTGTAACATCCAGTGGTGGGTATAGATTATTTTTTTTAATCTGGATTAATCTCATTGTAAGATTGAAATGAATCTAAGTGAATTAGATTCTGTTCACGTTTTCCCCTTCTTAGCTGTTAAATCGGTTTATCTATGTGCATGTGGACGTTCCTTGTCTTTATCTGCTAGTCCTTTGTGTGTAGGTTAGTGTTAAGTGTTGTACATTAGTGATGCTGTAATCCCGAGTCTAGAGATTTCTAGAGTGTTTTCGAGTGCGAGTCGGTCCCGCCGAGGATTATTGTTTGCTCTTGTCGCCCGCAGCGCAAGTTGTCGGTCATGTTTCTCTGTTAAGTCATTACGTTTTTAGTTCACACCTGCAATGTTGTGGTACATTTATTTATTTTATTTTTTTATATGGTTTTTATTTAAACGTGAAAACGTAAAAAAACGTGAAAAAATGTATAATTTTTAGACATTGTAATACAATTCATATAAATGTTTTGTATATTGATGAAATAGGCATTTGTAAAGAATGCTTTTTAACATATAATGTGAATAAAATAACTAAGTGATTTTTGAACAACGATTGTGAAAACGTAAACGTGAAAATCATCATATACATTGGTGGTAAATGTCAGCTCCCAAACCCACTTTGAGAATTCGTTTTTGATAATGAATTTGTCTCGCAATCAGAGTCTTGTAGTTAATGACTTTAATAACCTACCACTAATGAATACATATATATATATATATATATATATATATATATATATATATATATATATATATATATATAATAAAAATGTAATAAGCAATATTTCGGTCTAAGATTGACTTGCTTTATCAAATAATTCTAGTCATGTTACACAGGACGACCAAACCTACATCCCTGCATATTGGCCTATGTGTGGTTCTGTATGAAAAAAATATATAAAAATATATGTCAGAAATAGAATTGAATTATAGGCTCAGCGTGTCAGGATTATGAGGCTTGGACCGTTTTTTGGAGAACTTTGTGAAATCTTGAAGCATTTCCCACAAGCCTGGATCCAAAAACCGGTTTGGGTTTGGTAGACCAGAGCTTGACTATAGCGGCGAGCCGAGACCCCCGCACCCATCTCTCGCGTGATTCGCTGAAGCCGGGGTCTTTGTCTGGCGGAGGGGGACGCTGATGCTTTCTGACAGGCTGGACCGGAGTAAAGGGCAGACGGCCAACCAGTGTCTGTCCAGCTGCTCGTCTCCGGAAACAGACCGAGAATTTGTTCTGGCTGGATCGGCTGTGTGGAAATGAAATGCGTTTTTTTTTTAAATAGTCAAAGTCTTTCTTATACATTGTCACAATAATACTCTGATTTTATGTACTAATGTGTGAATTTTAATTACAGTATTTATGCAATTAGTTTTTTGTCCCAATTGTAGCGGCTCAAAAACTTGCGCGGTGCTTATAATGGCAGATTTTAAATGTTCACGTAAATATAAGCGCTCATTTCTTTAAATATTGGTTCTGGAGGCAGACGTGCATATGAGTTTTTATTGGCTCAATAACAGAAATAAAAAAACATTAGAAACGTTGCAACACTTAACAGGGACAAAATATCACTGGAAGGAAGTAAGATTAAGCTAGGGTGACCAAACGTCCTCTTTTCTCCGGACTTGTCCTCTTTTTACACCTTGTCCGGAACGTCCGGACGGATTTTTGAAATTCACGAAAATGTCCGGGTTTTACTCTTTTTCATAACGCGCGTTCAGAATCATTCCGCGTATATGTAAATTGACCGGCGCTTTGCGCACGAACACAGGCACTACTTTTTTACGCAAT
>MU204446.1:25763277-25789216 GCA_017309775.1 Paedocypris sp. Pulau Singkep | reverse complement strand
TTTTTTCAAAAGTCTAAAATGCTATTATTTTGTTACAGGTTTTCACAGATTTTTTTATTATTAGAAGTTAATTACAGGAGTAACCCCATTGAACCATAAGAAAGGGTTTTCATCAACCTCAGAGAACCCTGTCTGAATTTGTGTCCCGAGGCCGCGCCGATTGTCCTCTTTTTTGGAAATCAAAATATGGTCACCCTAGATTAAGCTAAATACAATCATTAATATTTGAACAGACAGACCATATTGTATCCGGTAGATCAATGTGCTAAAGGCTAACGGGCTAGCGCCATAAAACGCTAGCAGCGGCAAAAGCTTCGGAGCAAAAAGAAAACAGTTCAAACGAAGAACACCAGAGTCAAACACAATCAAATCGCTCTGTCTGCTGCACGGAGAAAAACGTGTCTGTTCTAATATTTACGTCTAACAAAAACCCAGCTCAGTCAGCTTTACTCTCTGCTCTTTAAGCGCAAAGGCTCATGGGAACCAGTGAGCAGCATGATGGGAGATGTAGTTTTGAACGCTAAAATTGATTATTGTTTTATTATGTTTAAGTAAAACAACATTGAAGTGATACTAATCACAAGTTAGGTTTGTTAAATGAAGAAAAATGTAACATTTGTGTTAAATGTTTTTGTGCCTGAAAAATCAGAAGGGTGCTTATATTCACGTAAATACGGTAGTTAAAGTCTTTTTTTAATACATTGTCCCAGTAATACTAGATTTTAGGTTCTACTGTGTGGACTTTATATTTGTGTATCCCTAAGCGACAATGTATTTAAACCAGCTACCTTGTTGTTGCGAACGCCCTGCTTGATCTACACTTTAATGAGCTGAAGGAGAATTTTAATGAGACATGGGGTTAGTTAAAGACCAAAAAAATGAATTTTGTAAATGTTAATTAATAATCCTATGTCACTATCGATTATTCAAGCTCGATTTCAGACCTTGTGCACTGATGAATCATTGGTTTAGCAGCGCTGTGACGCTATTGGTCGAAGCGTGAGAATTGTTACATTTGTTACCATTCTGCTTAACAAATGTTTTTCAATTTTATTTCTAGAATTTTGTTGAGAATTCACTGTTATGACCTGCTGCATTGGTAGTGCAATTGAATCTTGTATTTTTGCCGTGCATGCTGGGAATTGTAGTCACATGCACTAAACTACATGTGTGCAATGATGCCATTTGACACTAAATATACTGTAAATTGTTTAATGTGACAAAATGTATTCTGATTTCATTACCAGAATTTTTTGAGAATGCATTTTTATGAGACATTGCATTTGTAGTGGAATGTGCAATGCATGCTGGGAGACGTGCTGAAACGATGTAATTTGGCAACAAATATAGACTATATTTCCGTGAATGAAATTAGTTTTTATTGCTAGAATTATTTTGTTGAATTCAGTTTTGCATTGAGAGCAGACTTGCAGTGCACTCTGGGTAACAAAGTCCCGTGCTGAAACAATGTCATTTTGCAAGAAATATAGATTATATTTCCGTGAAAAAAATTAGTTTTGATTGCTGGAATTCATGGTGTTGATTTCACTTTTGCATTGGGAGAGGACTTTGAATTTTGCAGTGCACTTTGGGAAACGAAGTCCCGTGCTGCGACGTAGGAATTATGTAATTTAGCGCGAAAGACAGATTACTCGTACGCCCCTGCAGACACACACACCTGTCAATCACGCGGGGTGGCTGACAGGTCAGCTGACGTCTGTGCCGCGGCCCGTAAACACACACACACACACACACACACACTGCATACAGAGAGCGCGGTTGCTGTGGACTGCTGTTTCAATGTAATATGTCTGCCACACACACACACACACACACACACACACAATAGAGGCCTGTACATTGTGCAGGAACAGATGCATTGAAATGCTAATACGAGCGAGACGGGGAATTTTTTTGTAATATATATTAATGCAGCACTGGAATTGTCGGCCCCCGAAAGCGTCGTCAGAGAACGGCGAGGCAGTAAGCGAGCGAGGAGGAAAAGAACAAACAAAATTAGGAGTGGGAGGGCTGCTTCACCAGCACTTCTCTCAGATATTTCTCGCTTTGGCGTCAGATCCCGATTTTTCAAGCGTGCAGCGGGGAACCAGGCCCCTGCCTCTCCATTCATCAAAGCCTGAAAAGAAGGTTATTAGAGAGCCACGGAGAGGGAAGGCAAGCCCTCCGCTCGCCTCTGATCTCTGCTTTTCATCCCGCGCTCTCCTTTCTCCTCATGAATACCTCTCTTGTGACGGACAGGTCGGCCGGAGCAGGGGCGGGGCCAGGCCTGGAGGATCTGACCGGAGGCGGAGACAAGAGGAGGAAGAGGATGAGCGTCCATCTCGGCCGGCCCAGAGGAAGACCCCGACTGCTCAGCTCCAAGTTGAAGCAGAAGGCTTGTTCCCAGCTCAAGCGGAAAGCCAAAGCCAAGCGCGGAAACACACATCTGTCCAGCTGTGGGAAAGATCTGGAGCTGGGTACCAAAGCTGGAGACCAGGGGGATGCGGGTGAGGACACCAGAGATGGAAGCATGAATTATGGTTTCATTCACACGTCCAGTCACGTTCAAGATTACATTGTGTGTGTGTTGCACATTTTTTTTGTCTCAAGTGCAGTTATTAAATTATAAAAGGGGGAAAATATTATATACCTAATTAAGTTATAATTTTAAAGGTTATAAGAGAAGATATTATTCGAAAGCATATTGCTAAACATAATATTAATAAAAAATGTGATTTCAAAGATGTCAACCTATAGACAGCATTTTTTTTCCAAAAATAATTTTAATCTCATTTAGAATACATAAAAAAAAGCATTTTTAAAAGTCAATAAATAATTATAAATTATAATCTATAAATAATCAATTATAATCCTCCATAAATAATATTATTCTACTTTTAAATAAAAATAATAAGTCAATGATTTCTGATCAATCTAATTCATTTTTACAGCATTTTCAAAAGTCACAAGGTACCAAAGGTGAAGATCAAATTAAATTGTGGTTTCATTCAGATATCCAGTCAAATTTAAGATTTTCTTTTTTAAGAGTTTTTTTCTTTTTTGGTAACACATTCAGCGTCTGTTTTCTCTGGAAAAAATCGAACCCACTACCCTTGTGTTGCAAACACCAGCTCTGTTGACGCAGCTATAAGACCAGATTTGTGCAATGACGTTCTGTTATAAAGGAAAATATGCCAGAGTCAATATTGGACATAAAGGAAGTTTGTTTTCTTAATCTTTAATCAAAATGCAATAACTTGCAAATTCCCGATTTTCATTTCCTCTCTTCCAGCTGTCTGGGTTTTCTTTTCCATGTGATTCCAGCTCAATTTCTAATGGCTAAAATCTAAATCCACCCTTCATTTAAGAGAGATTCTCGTATCACTAGCATGAAACAGGAAGTCGGTGTATCAGGTTTCTTTCAGAAACATGTCAAACTCAGATGAAGATGAAGTTTAGGCGGCCGGGTCTCCAACGCATTCCGTACAGGAAACTCCTGGTTTTCCTTTCAAACCAAAAAATGGAAAATTAAATCAAATCAAATCAAAAAGGATTTATTTGTCCCCGAGGGGCAATTCTGTAGATCAAGTAAAGCATGTCAGTGGTAAAACAACCTGTAAGATTAAATTATTATCAGGAAAATAACATTAACACAGAAGAGGTAAATAAAATTAATAGTGCACTTTATTAGAGAAAATAACAAACAAAATTAATATTATATTGCTAAATATAAAGCTAAAAATAATCTAAGTGTTGCTAAGGACATCTGATCTCAAAGAAGTGGAAATATAGAAAACGTAATAATTAACATTGTGATTGTATGTCAAACATAATTTTCATCTAACCAAAAAAAAAATTATTTTAAATGCATTAAATATTTTCAATGTTATGTATAGATATATAATTGTGGATTATAAATATCCACAATTATTTCTAAAGCATTTTTACTGTCTCTTAAAAACTGGACACACATGAACTAAAGATGTCCAAGAACAAATATCAGTTGTTACTTTTAACAGATAATTTAAATAATTTGTCACTATTTCATTTACCGTATCTATATAGAACTTCATTATTTCTCTCGAAATTGCATGTACCGTACATATTTAGAACATCAAAATTCTATTTCTCTAAATTTCCAGAGTAGAATTTCTCACTCTCATTTTATTTCTTTTATTAGTATGATTTTATTAGCCATTACTTCCTGCTGTGATTTATATTAGTCTTTCTAGATGACTTTTTTATACATTTGGCTTCTGAAAAAAAGTCATCTCGCCAAACGCGAAAATGCAAATCTCTACCATATTTTTTTTTTCCCAGCAGGCAGCGGGACAGCAGTCCAGCCAGGATCAGAGGCGAATCAGGGCGTGATGAGAAGAGGCGTGAGGTCAAAGGTCATGTCGAGCACTTCACCCCTGCCCGCCCGAACCCAGCAGCTGCAGTGCCACGTCGCCCTGACCAATAGCAAGCCACCGTCCACGGAGAAGGGCATGGCGCTGTCGGACAGCGAGTCGGGTGAGTTACGACCCATCAGACGAGTGAAAGAGACGTGTTCTCGCTTTCCTGCTCGACATGCGTGGCATTACAAAAAAAAAAAAAACCACGAGTGACGCCTCCCGAGGCATGCGCTGGTAAAACCCGAGCTGTAATGTTAGTTGGCTTCAAGCTGTGTTGGGAATGCCACACCTCCTGGTAAAAGGAGACGCCCCCTCCAGCGGCATGTTTGGGTCGGCAAACGCACTTCTGCGCGCGAACAAAGTGGAGATGAAATGGTGGCGGTAATGAAGGCTAATGTGCGCGAGGCCCGCGGTGGAGCTAGGCCGTGTTGTCGCTGCTCGGTTAATTGCTCTGAAAGTTATCCTTTTCGCGTTTCACGAGCTCGCCAGAGTGTTGACGAGCGGCTTGTAAGTGACAAGTGTGTCAGCGCTTGTTGACACTCGACACTGCGCCATCCCCGCTCCTCGCCCCACACGCTGCCCACAGACGGCATCTGCCAATTCTGATCTGTGACTGCGCTGCATCGCCAACCAGATTGCGGTTTGGAATTATGGCGGGGAAAAATCACGATTCTGTTTGATGAGGAAAGTCAGGAGGAATTATGACGAGACAAAAGATCGGCTGGTGACTAGATGTAACGGGTATTTCTGTGTATGTTTATTAAAAGAAGACTTTTTATTTCACTGGAAAACGGAAAACTATTTCAATGTGTAAAAACCCAAAGAAGAACTAGAACGGTGAACTTAATTTAGAAGAAAAAACGTGGTGTCAGCAACTCTAAAGGTCATGGGTTCGAATTCAAGACGTGTCAAAGCAGAAGCAATTAACTTAGTTTCATTTAAAATAGCAATGGCTTAAAATCTAGATCCATGTGTCAGCAACTCTAAGACTGTGGGTTTGAGTCCCAGAAAAAGCTTGAGACGTAATTGAAATGTTTAACCTGAATAAAAAGTCTAAAATCTAGAGCACTCTGTCAGCAACTTCAAAGATTGTGGGTTTGAATCCCATATTTCATAACAGGTAAATGAAATTTAAAAACTTTAAAAAAGAAAAATGTTTTTTAATTTAAACGAAAAATGACTGCGTCAGAAACTCTAATGGTCGTGGGTTCAAATTCTACAAATAGCACGAATAGTCAAGTAACTGAAATGTAAAAGCAGAAACAATTAACTTAGTTTAATTTTAAATAGCAATGAGTTAAAATCTAGATCCATGTGTCCGCAACTCTAAAATTGTGGCTTTGAATCACAGAAAAAAATGTTTTAACCTAAGTAAAAAGACAGAAAGAAAACATCTTGAAATTGTGTTAGATAGCACTGTGTCAGCAACTTCCAAGCTTGTGGGTTCGAATCCAATTTTTCGTAACAGGTATCAAAGTAAATATAAAAAAAAACAAAAAGCCTAGATCACAGTGTCAGCAATTCCAAAGGTTGTGGGTTCGAATTCCAGAAAATTGATAACTGTTAAATACAATATAAAACCTTAGCTTTATTTAACGGCTAAAGTTAAAAGTTAAAGTTTAGTTGAAAGTTTAGCTTTATTTAACGGCCAAATAGACTTAAAAGCATACATTGTCACAAACCTACAATGTAGCAACCTAGCAAGGTTGTGAGTTTAAGTCCCAGAAAAAGTATATGTATCTGAAATTGGTGAAGTGAACACTTTATCCTAAGCTGTCTTTCATCAAACTTTGTACCCTGAGAATCGAACCCGCAACTTTTGCTGCCAACAAGCAAAGCTATGGAAGTCGCTTCAGATGAAAGCATCTGCTAAATGCAGCAATGTAAATATAAATGTGACTTGTAGCTACTGAGAAAGCCAATGCCTGGCGTCTGCCAGCGGGCCAGGCCTTAGCAACAGCAGGTCAGATGAATCCAGAAGGTAAGTGCAACCAATCATTCTGGCATTTTAAAATGCCCCGAGTAACATATGAGAGTGTGTGATGGCTAAACCTTATGCTGAGCATCAGTCGACGCTGCTGTTATGGTCTGATGTCTGGAGAGTTTCTACAGTCTTTGGTTGGACATCAGTATGAGAGCCACGCAAATGAGTTATAGTCAGCGGAGTTGAGAGCAGCTTCTTTAGTCCAGCGCAGTATAATATTAATGGACGAGACTTCTGACAGGTCGTCTCTGTGTCGCTGCCCGGCTCCGGGACCTTTCAGTGCCGAGTTTGAGGCCCTGTTTGGAATTTCTGTGTCTCGTGTGTTTCTACTAAATTTCCTTCAGATGTTGTTTTTTTTTTCAAACTGATCATAAAGGATTATCCATCCATTTAACAAATCGCTGTTCTATTCTTGGGTCTCGGGAGCTGGAACCAATCCCAGCCACTTTGGTCCTGAAGGCGGGACCCACAACCTGGACTAGTAGCCAATCACAGTCGTGGTCTTTCTATGTGGAGTTTATATTGTTCTTTACGTCAGAGGTGTAGAAAGTACCTCAAAATCCTACTTGAGTAAAAGTACGGATACCTTACTGTAAATATGACTCCATTACAAGTCACCAATTCCAAGATGATGAGTAATAGTCATAAAGTATCCAATTTTAAAACAACTTGAGTACTCCTACTGAATTGAGGCTCACACATCACCAAAAACCAAGAAACTATTCGGGAGGTTTTATTTCCTAATATGGAAATGAAATGTAACACCTAAATGTTTCAAAATTGCAGGTCAAAATAGTCAAGTAGAGTAAAAGTTGCTCATATTTTTGAAACTGAGTACAAGTACAAAGTAGCTGTGCTTTTATTATTTTTATTATTATTATTATTATTATTATTATTATTATTATTATTATTATTATTATTAAGTAGTCCAAAATTACATTAAAATAACAAAGCCCATTTACTCAATTACTTTTCACCACAGCTTTACTTGTTTCTTCGTGTCTCCCACAGTATAAAAACTGAAGTCAGGAGAACTGGAGTTTGTAAAGGTGTGTTGTGTGTGTCCCGCTCTGTGATTGGTCTGCCACCTATTCAGGGGGTGTGTCCTGCCTTGAGGCCCAGAGTTGATGGTATTGACACCAGCTCCTTGTGACCCAGAAATGGAAAATCGATCAACCATGGATGGATTTTTGTATCCAGCATATTTACGTGTGAAGATCTGACGGTCAAACCATTCATCCAGTAGATTCTTCAGACTCCCTCGTACTCGTGAACGTCGCCACATCGGTGATCAAACGCAGGATTTGTAAAAACACACGAATCGGCCTGAGAACTCTTTTAACATGACTGATTGAGATGCTCGCCGTGATCTCTAGATCATCGCAGATGTCAGCCTATTCAATCGATCCATCATTTTCGCAGAGGAGGAAGATGACGGCATCTACGACAGCGAGGAAGGGGCAGAGGGCATCAGGAATCTATCATCTAAAGAGCAACTGTCTGGCGTCAGCTGCCCTCCGCAGCGCTCCACCGCGAAGCTCCAAGCCAATCAGAAGGCCAGGAGCAAGCCGGAGAAGCAGGGATTCGGTAAACGCAGCGTCCTTCTTTAATTAGGCAGCAGGATGGACAGGCCTCGCCTCATCTCTCACTGTCTGTCTGTCAGCAGGGTCTGTGGGTGAGATGAAGAGGAAGAAGACCTCCTGTAGGCCCGGCCTGGTCGCCACGGAGAACGCGTGGAGAGAGGCGTCTAGTGAGAAGACCACTCACCCCGCTCCAGTCCTCAGGAACTTACCTGCTTCACGACAACGTGCCGCTGCCAGGAGTCAAGTGCTGCTTGGGAAGGTAGGTGGATCGCCATCTTTACCTGATTAAGCCATTCGTTTGCTGTGGGAAGAAGGTTGCTGGAACTCACCGGAATGCTCGGAATGTCAACGGAATGACGGTGAAACGGTTGACTGGCGATGTTTGGAGCACCAGATCAAGACAATCGCACACGATAACCTCGAAAAACATGTGAATGAGAGAAAGCGCAACTTTTTGTTTGAGGAAATAAGTCGAATTCAAACAATGTGTTCCACATGTCCACACATAGGCATACATATTTCGAATTTTAAATATTAATTATTTTATTTATTATAAATACCTATTTCGGAATATATTTGTATATTTTATATATGTATTTTTTAACTATATATTTGTAAAGATTTTGTGGATTTTCAGAACACAAATGTGAATCATGTGTCTATTACTTATAACTGATATTTCTATAAGAAAAGAAGGCTTTTTATTTCAATGGAGAGGTCATTTGCAATTTTAAAAAGCAAAAATTGAGCTTCATTTTTAGAAAAAAAGAATTAAACACCTAGAACATAATTTACTGTAAATATTGTTTTCAGAAATTAATTCGTAATGATTCTTGGTGATTTTCCAATCCAATCAACTTGTTGGAGTTGATGGTCCCGTAAATTTAGAATCAAAGTGATTCACAATGAAACTCAACCATAACCATATTAAACCATTCATTGTGACGTTATACAAACAGAAATCTAATACGATGAGAGATGCATCGTACATTACGGACTATAATGATTTCTTGCAATCAATTTGCCTCTATAAAACAAAAGGCAAAAAATATTGTGTGCCTTAAAATCGGGTTACAAAAAAGATGTTTATTGATGCCGCATCTTATAATCAAGTGCGCTTTATAGTCGAATAATTATGGTACAGAAAAACTGTCTTGTTTCCACATGCAACACATTATAAAATACTTTCCATTTTGCTGTTTCAGAGGAAAAGCTGCTGGTTAGAACTGCTTTCATCGCATCATGATGACATCGCATGGAGCCGACGAATGAAAAGCAAGCAGGTGTGGAATCCGCTTAGGCGTTTTCATTTTTAAAGAAAACCTTTACTAGTCCCACGGCCAAACTGCGAATCTCCAGACTAGTGAAACCCTGCTTGTGACCTAGAACAATTTAAGGCAAACTCCTTTATTTTAAACATCGGTCTGATCTGGCAACGCTGCCCCCAGTGGCCTAAATCCCCGCGCGGCACCCATAAAGAAAACTCCGCGAGAAGGATTATGCAATCTGGCGTGGTTTGTCATGTCAGGGGCTCTCGTAAATCTGCTCACAATAAAGATAAGACGGGATCCGCCTGCTAATTCACAGGCTGAATCACGCATTGTCTAAATAAAACAGTCGATAGTTTTGAAAGGATTTACACCAGAGGCGTCAAGGCTGTCAGCGGCGGCGCTTTGTGAGGTCATCATCCAGGCACGCCACAGGACTTTGCCTTTCTAATCAGGGCGGGTGGGGAAAGGTTCACGCTCCGACAGCCAGAACAAAGGCTGGAGTCGCTCTTCACCTGCGCTTCACCCTCGTAAACGTGGCTGACGTGGCGACGTGGGATTATGACATGTTTGCGTAGCTGATTTCACGTGCCGCTTTCTGATTGGCCGCAGGTCAAAGGTCGGGCCGTGAGCCGGCTGCTGGAGAGCTTCGCCGCCAACGAAGGATTTCACATCGACGATGACAGCAGCTTCTCCGAAGGGGAGGAAGAGGAGGAAGAGGAGGATGAGGTGGAGCTGGTGGGCGGCGCCCCGGGTAAGAAGCACACGCCCCCAGTCATGTGACCCGGAGGCCGAGCTCTCACGCTAATCCGTCTCCAGCAGCCTTGCCCGCCTGCATCCTCACCAAAGACGCCCTGAGGGACGGACTGAAGGTGCTGATCTCCAAGGAGGACGAGCTCCTGTACGCCGCCTATGTGCACACACTGGACCTGCCTGACATGTAAGTGACTGTGGATCAGCTCAAGCATTATGGGGACGTATAAGACAATAGAAACGTGTTCCCATCAGCTGAGTCGGAGCCACTGTGAGGATTTAACAGTTGCTCACTGACATAAATGCAGCACAGTGTGGGCGGGGCTACATCTCTGCAACGTACAAAATAAAAGTCACGGTGGATTTATTTGTTCAGACAGTCAGAGATGGAATTAAATAAACAGGCAGAGAGACAGACAGACAGGCAGATGGATAGATGAAGAGAGAGAGATGGATGGATGGATAGATAGACAGACATATTGGCAGGCAGATGGATTGATGGTTGGATGAATGTTTTGATAGAGATGAATGGATGGATGGATGGATGGACGGACGGACAGAAGGACAGACAGACAGACAGATAGAGATGGATGAAAAATGGATGGAGTTAGGATAGAGATGGATAGCTGTATAGATAGACAGATAGATAGATAGATAGATAGACAGACAGACAGACAGACAGACAGATAGATAGACAGATAGACAGATAGACAGATAGATAGACAGATAGACAGATAGATAGATAGATAGATAGATAGATAGATAGATAGATAGATAGATAGATAGATAGATAGATAGATGTTTAGATAGAGATGGATGGATGAAAAATGGATGGATGTTTAGACAGAGATAGATGGATGGATGGATGGATGGATGGATGGATGGATGGATGGATGGATGGACGGACGGATAGATAGATAGAGATGGATGGATGACAAATGGATGGAAGTTTGGATAGAGATGGATAGCTGTATAGATAGACAGATAGATAGATAGATAGATAGATAGGCAGGCAGGCAGTCGAATGGATAAATAGATGAACGGATAGATAGATATTTGACACATTACGTATAAAGTATTTTTGTCAATTAATGTGTGAGTAATAAATGTCCTGATTGTTTCTATCTTGTACGGCAGTATGGAGTCTCTGTATTGACAGAAGTGTTTCTCTCCTGCAGCTACAGTGTTGTGGTGGAGGGAGAGCGAGGAAACCGGCCCAGGATCTACTCGCTGGAGCAGCTGCTTCAGGAAGCGGTGAGACCCTTCAAAGACCCTTCCTCCGCCTCGGCCTGACCCCGCCCTCTCCCACACCCACGTCTGCTGCTAAAGAGTTTAACAGGGGTGT
Organism: Paedocypris sp. Pulau Singkep; assembly: GCA_017309775.1. Taxonomy (NCBI): domain Eukaryota; kingdom Metazoa; phylum Chordata; class Actinopteri; order Cypriniformes; genus Paedocypris; species Paedocypris sp. Pulau Singkep. The sequence continues at coordinate 25,777,886 of MU204446.1, read as the reverse complement.
AAAGAGTACCGGACAGCCATACTTGAGTAAAAGTACAGATATTTACTGTGAAAATTACTCCATTACAAGTAACAAGTCACCAATTTCAAATAGAACAAGAAGTCATTCTCAATCACTTAAGTGTGCAAAGAAAAAAAAGTGGATATAAAATAAACACTTTTTTGCACTTTTTTTTGTTGTCCGCGGTAAACAAAGCAAATCATTGTATTTTCGACAAAAGAAAATATTTAATTCAAATAAGGCTGATGGATGATCGTCCCCTTGATGTGCTGCGTTTGCTTCATCACTGGCGTCATTTACGCCCCTAATTCACGTTCGTGTGGTGTCTAATTCACAAATAGCGTCCAGTACCTTCAGCAGCCTAAAGATGGCGATATCGCCTCTTAATATCGAAATTAACCACGGTATAAATCTATTCCGGGTGGTCGCGCACAATCACAGTGTAACGAGTAACGATAAGTGTCCGTTCAAATGTAGTTTGAAATGTGGAAAAGTGCAGCTACTCAGTCAAAAACGCAGTGGAGTAGAGAGTAAAAGTTGCTTATATTTTTGACAGTGCAAGTACGAAGTAGCCAAAAATATACTTAGTAAAGTAACGAAGTACATTTACTCAAGTACCTTACATCTCTGCCATTTAAGACGGCACGTCATTCGCCACAAAGCGCGCAAACGCCACCGATTGGTTGACGAGTGGCGGCGTGGAGAGAATCTCCCGTCTTTAACGCTCGCGCCCTTTATCACTCGTTCTTTATCTCATTGAGCACAAATCCATCTGTAGAGGAACTTTGCACCATCTGCTTGCGATAGAGAGATGTTAAACAATCCTCCCCACACAGATACACCACTAATGCAGTCCAGCGCTCCGCAGAATTCCTCCAGATACAGTTTCAGCTCGTGACTGTAAGCGCCTCATTAGTTATGCGCCCCCCCTTCGCCCCATAGGCCGACCGGAAGAGAGCTCCTTCCCCTTTTCTTTTTTTACGTATTTGTCTTCTTATTTAGCAACATCTTTGAGGCTGAACTTCGCGTTGCACTTACACGCATAGTTTATCTAAGCCGAGGGGGAAAGAGAGAGCTGATTACACACCGTAAACCAACAGCTCTTTGTCGGCGCGCATTCATTTAAATACATTACATGCGTTACTTCTCTCCTTCATGGGCGAGTCTCTTCGCCTGGGGATCAGCCTATCGCGCGGTCCCTCGTCTCCCTCAAAGACATATTAATGAGCACAACGCCTCTGAAGATGCGGCTGCTTGATACCATCCACACGAAGACGCCGCCGACGCCGCCGCACAAAAAGCTCTTGATTGTTCACAAAACGCAAAACAAAGAGTCTCGGCTCAGAAACAACGTGTCGTCGTTGGATGTGCCCGTGTGTACTTGTGAGGGAGATAAAGCTGGGGAAGAATATGGAAGGGAGGGAATAGAGAGAGAGAGGGAGAGTGTGAAGAGAGGGATTCAGAGAGAGTCAGACAGACAGTGAGAGAGACAGATAGAATGTGAAAGATTGTCAGAGAGAGAGAGAGTCTGGTAGAGAGAGAGAGATAAAGACTGACAGAGAGAGAGAATGGTGAGAAAGGAAAAAATATTAGAACTAATGATATAGAATAATCAAATGTAAATAAAATATAGATAAACAAAAGGGAAGTAAGAAGTAAAGAAAGAAAAAAGAAGGATAAAGACAGAGATAGAGAAAGGTAAAAAAGGAATACAAATAAAATGATGATATTTTATTATCATATATAAATATTATATAGAAAAATAAAGGAAAAGACTGAAAGACAGAAAGGTGAGAAAGGAAAAAAATATAATAAATAAATAAATATATCCCAGAATAATCATTTATAAATAAAATGTAGAAAGATGGAAAGAAGGAAGAAAGAAAGAAAAAAGAGAGAAAGAGAGAGATGAAAACAGACAGAGAGGAAGAAAAAGGAAAAATATAATAAATAAATATTTCAAATAACCATATATGTATAAAATAAAATGTAGAAAGAAGTAAGAAGGAAGGAAGACAAAAGAAAGGATGAAAAAAGCAAAAAAGAAAGAAAGAAAGAAAGAAAAGTGACAGCAAGAGAGAGCGAGAGACGGACAGAAAGAGACAAGGGTGCGGTGGTGCATTAATTTTTAGCTTTATTTCAGAGTTCTTGTTTTTTTTTTTCTGTTTACAACTAAAGAACTGACAGTAGATACTATTTTCACACTTTTCTGTTGAACCTGAAATGTCACATTCTGAACTGAAACATTTGCACCGACGTTTCTGATATATTTTAATGGGAATAATTTCACAATCATTACAGTTTACATGTAAACACCGTACAGTATTTTGTGTTGTTTTCATCTGTTGTTCTGTTGGACAGATTAATAGCCTAAAACACAAGAAATATAAGCTTTTTATCGTAATATTTTACAAGTATTTATCTGGACCGACTGCAATATTTCATAAACTTCTTGCGTGTGTTAACTTTGAAACCCTTTTGTGCATTTCAGGTTTTTGATGTTCAGCCGGAGACGATGGAAACGCTGACGGCGGGAACACGAGTGTGTGCGTACTGGAGCGAGCGCTCGCGATGTCTGTATCCCGGATACGTCCGCAGAGGTGAGAAGCTTAGAAACCTCTCATCTTACTACAGTAAATCCTTTATGATATATGTAATGACAATTACTTACCAATATATACGAGATTGTGTGATCCATTTTCATGGAAACTTGAGTTATAAATGTAAATGATACATGTGATAAAATGGCATTTTTGGAAGAGTTATTAGTGTTATTTGGTTTAAAAAATAAGAATATATACTCCTAATATATATAGTATAAATTTTGGGGGGAGGGGGTCAATTTGTAATATTATGTAAAAATAATGTGTGGGTAATTCATGTAATGCAATTTTTTTACTTTCATTTTTAAATGATTCCATTTTTGTTTCTCACACTGATAAAATTACAGTAAAGTTACTGTAACGATGCATAGTAAGGTACTACTGGTTTTGGTCATTTCATTCATGCATAAATGTTTTGTTCATTTTGAATAAGAATAATTATAAGAGATATTTTTTTCTTGTTCTCCTTCTAAAGAATAAACATGCTAATAGGAAATGCTTTCTTTGTAGGATCAGTGTTTCTGATATCGCTAGCACATTTCCTGATATTACTAACGTTACTATTTGTTTCACGTGAACAAAATTGCGGAATATTGAATTTAAATTAGTATGTGTAGTGAAAGGCTATTAATGGGTACAATTTAAATGTTTTTGTTGGCTGAAATCACATTGAGCGAATTTCAGGCATTTAAACATTATTTTATTATACGTCTAAATATATGTTCTTTGCATCTATCAAAGGAGGTCCAGGCGAGGAGGAGAAAGAAGGCAGCGTGATGGTGGAGTTTGATGATGGAGACCGAGGATGGATTTCTCTCTCGAGCATTCGTCTGCTTCCACCAGGCTATCAAGTCCAATGTAAGTCTCTGAGGATCACGCCACATGTAAATACACAGTCAGCCATTAAACCTCCGGCCGTGATTTACTACAGGTGCTGAGCCATCGCCAGCCCACCTGCTCTCACCCGCCGGCCGCAGGAGGAAGACCTCCGCTCAGGAGAAGACAACAAAGCAGGCCGACGTGACCTTGGAGCGTTCCACCAACAATGAGTCCGGGAAGAGTGTTGTCAAAGCCAAGCCAGGTTAGATTCATCATCTCGCAGCTTCCTGAATCGCTCTTCCTCTAGCTGATTAGATGAAAAACAACTTGAGATTCGCCGAGATCCAAATCTCCCATGACTCACTGTTCCGCGTAACCTGCGCTGAATGAGTTAAAAGGTGTCGTTTCAAAGAGACGTTGAAAGTCTCTATCAGACAGGATTCCAAAAACAGGTCTAGATGATTTACCGATGTGCTCGGCGCTCACAGGCTTCAGGGGAACTTGTTGGGTAGATGTTACTCAATCTGATTGTCCCCGAGGACACGCTTCACTACCTTCCCCGCTTCTTGTTCCTGGAACCGACACAACGAAAACAACAATTTATGAATTTATTTATTCATAAATCTTATCAGATGTGAGGAAGAAACCCTCATAAATATGAACGACTTTACATTTAGTTCCTTCATGTGCAATTAACGCACCTGGGCGAGGTGATCGGGGCTCAGGTGACGTGTTTGACAAAGATGAACGCCACTCAACCTTGAAGACCAACGGCCTCGTCTCACCTCAGACGTACCTGTCCAACCGCTCGCAGTATTAATAGCGCAGCAACGTGTTATCAGGCGTTCCGATCTGAGGCTTTGTTTTCGTAACGGACGTGTTGTATCGGGTGGAAAGCCAAACGTGGTACTATACTTAATCCAGACCCTTTTCCTGACACCTTTGTGTATTTCCCTTACCAGGAAGGCCAAAATCCACCAGCGCCACATCAAAGAGCTACGAGATGGCTGCGAGCACCGCTTCTCCTCTTCTGGGTTGGCCCGCTGCCTCCATCTCCAAAAGGAAGCCCTCCGTGGATTTGTTCCAGTTTAATGGCTTGACAAAGAGAGCTCTGAAGGGGAAGGAGTCCGACACGTTCCCCCTACTGAACTCCACCATGACAACCCCGGCCAAAGGAATATTTAGCACTTCTTTTGAGGTGGACTCCTTCAGCAGCATTGCCAACGGTTGTACTTCCTTTGGAAACCAGCACATGACGACAGGCTTGGCACTTCAAAAGAGCGCCCCGACTATCCGAGGGAAGCGGATCGGAGACAGGAAAGAGTTTTTGGTCAAACTCGATCATGAGGGCGTGACATCTCCTAAGACCAAGAATGGAAAGGCGCTGTTGCTTCTCGGAAACTCTGAGACTCCCAGGAGCGGGCAAATGGAGAAAGGCTTCCGAGCCAAGGGCGTAGGAGACGCTTCCACTCTGGATTACTCCCAGTCCGCTCTTATTGTCAAAAATGCCAAAAGGAACAGTGGCCACCTTATCAAAGGCTCTTCGGAAATGCACAAGGCCACTCGGGCTCTTGATCTGGAGTACGCAGACTACGGGCCTAACTGCCACAGCGACTGCCTGAGCTCCTATTCAGACATGGACGAAGATGACGTAGAAGACGCCCGGACGGTGGCCATGCGCACCTCCGGCCGTTTTCTGTCTCGTCTGTCTGTTTCGTCGTCCTCCTCAGGGTCCTCCAGCGCGTCCAGTTCAGGCTCACTGTCCAGCTCAAGCATCTGCTCATCCGATAATGACTCGTCCTACAGTTCCGAGGAGGACGAGGCCTCGCAGCTCATGCTTCAGAATTGCTTGTCTTCTCACCACACCTTGCTCCAGCAGCCCCAGCACCCCGACCCCCCCGCTGCCCCTCCTCGCCACTCCTTCTCAGCCAAAAGCATGACCGTCTCCAACTCCAAGAGTGCGGCCAACAGCAGTGCAGCAAAGCCTCCCAGGAGAAAAGACATCGCCAACAACCTTTCCTCTGTAGTGCAGTCCAAATCTTCCAAAGACTTTCACAAGAAACAGAAGATACCATCGTCAGATGCTCCAACCGGGTTGTCTTCGTTCGTGCCAGGACGGCAGTTGTGGAGGTGGTCCGGGAGTCCGACACAGGTAGGTCGTTCAAACGGAAAGTTCTTGCGGTGTGGTGGACGTCCCTACTCAGGCTCTCTTCTTATTCCGGCAGAGACGGGGTTTGAAAGGTAAAGCTCGGAAGCTCTTCTACAAGGCCATCGTTCGTGGGAAAGACGCCATCCGGGTCGGGGACTGTGCCGTGTTCCTGTCAGCAGGTCGCCCGCACCTACCTTTCATTGGTCGCATTGAGAGTTTGTGGGAGTCTTGGTCCAGCAACATGGTTGTCAAAGTGAAGTGGTTCTACCACCCTGAAGAGACCAAACTTGGCAAGAGACACCGGGATGGGAAGGTAACTACCACATCAAGGCTCTTTCATTAACAGTTGTCTGCTTTTCGGTTGGTTGACTTTGGTTATGACAGAGCACTTTGTAGATCTAAGCCATCTTCTTTGCTCGCAGCACGCCTTGTACCAAAGTTCCCACGAGGACGAAAACGACGTCCAAACCATCTCTCACAAGTGCCAGGTGGTGAGTCGAGCGGAGTACGAGCGCCAGAGCCGTGCCAGGAAAGCAAACAGCGATGGTCAGGATCTCTACTACCTGGCTGGAACGTACGACCCCACCACTGGTCAGCTGGTGACGGCCCAGGGAGAGTCAATCATCTGCTGACACTAAACAAAGGAAAAAACTGTCTGAATGCTCTACTTGAAATCCCAAGTTCCCCTGCGGGACAGAAGGAATGGCGGACAATCAGGCCCAGACGCTTGTGGCTTACTCTGCAGCTTTCAAAAGAGGGAAGTGTTATACTGACCGTGACTGGACGCCCGCTCTTTTGTGACGGCCCCTAAGTCATGGAGCGGACATTTTTGTAGTCTTTTAGTGGTAATGGTAAAGCACTGGACTTGTTCGGAGTAGGGTATGTAGACGGGCAAACTTTAATCAGAGGTGTAAAACACTCACTGTATGAGATCTTTCGGAAAGATCTTGACCCGGGTCGGACTCATGACACCAGGACTTTTAAAATCCCAGCAGGACCAAATACACTGTTACTTTGAGCTGTGGTAGGATCTGTTTGTGCGTGAGAGGAGAGTGAATGAGATGATCTTTTTTTCTTTTCTATATGCAAATATGTGAAAACAGTGTGTGTAGGTCAGCCACAAAAAACTCCAAGCTAAAGGTTCGATCTATTGTTGTGTGTGTGTGTGTGTGTGTGTGTGTGTGTGTGTACAGTTTAATAACCTCAATTCCAGGGATTTATTTAATTTATCTTTCCTTTGGCCGCTAGCTATTAAGTCAGTATATTAGCGATTATTTTATGTGCAGACATTTTTTAGTGCGTAAACAAACAAACAAACAAAAAAACAAACAAAAAATGTTTTTTTTTTTTTTTTTTCTAGCCAAGCCATACACGTCTGTACCTCTTACGTTTCATTCAGGTGCATTATTGTACAATTGGTTTTATTCGATGTGTAAATATATAAATATATAAATATTTACATATATATTCAAATCTACAAACTGTAAATATAATATAAATGAAGAGAGAACTCTATTCCTCTTTATTGCTCTTAACTGTGTTATTTTTATAAAATGAAAGAACTTGTTCAATTGGGAGATTTGCCAATTGCTCGTGTGTGGACGAGACGGGGAGGTTTGGATTTTTCGTCTATGTCTACTTCATAATTTATCATCCGTCTTTTGTTTTTGTTTCATTTTTTTAAGCTTTAACGATTTTGTGCTTTCGTTTCATGTGTGTCTGAGCTGTCAACTAACCAGTCACATTTTAAACCAACACAACACGACTCTTCTGCGCTAAAGATGCTTTACACTCGACGGATGAAAACCATCAAAACATTTTGAAAAATACGTTAAAAAAACGGAAAAGCAATCTGGCCTCCGAAAAATCAGACCAAAGGACACGAACCTCGGTAGCGTTCCGCGTGTAGGCCGAATCACCACTAGGGGCGCTTGCAATCTTCTCGCCTGATGTGTTTCAGAAGACAGATGAAGCTTTTGTGTTGCCTGAACACGGGAAATGTTCAGCAGCGTTGTAGCAAAGTGTCAGCCGAGGGGTTTTTGTGTGTCTGCAGGGAGTGCGTATTACAAAATAAGAGCACGAGCGGACATCTCCAGCACTTGAAGCCTCCTGCTGTCCTCCGTCACGTGACCATGAAGGACAATCATAACCTGCGCAGTTCAAAACTGATCCAATCCCAAACGCCGCCTCTCGTCACTTTCCCTCCTGCTTCGCCAAAAAATTCTCTTTCCTTTTCCATTGTCGGCGTTTTTGCTCGTCTGTTCCATATGCAAATTGTTCCGCGTTGGAATTGCGAAGGACTGATAGGCCTTTGAATCCTAAAGGATGATTTCCTTTTTTTTTTTTTTTGTATGACATTGTTGCTGTTACACTGCAGAAGCTAAAGCTTTAAGAAACATGATGTGAAAAAGAAACGTAACGTCACTTTCGGGGTCTATAAAAAATAGAAAAAGAAAGAAAAGTGGTATTTTTGTAAACAAACACTGGATGCGATGCTTGATGCGACGGCGCTGGCATCACCCGTGTGTGCCAGGATGTTGGCCAAGCCTCAAAGGAAGTAGGACTGTTGTGTCATCTGAGTTTGAGACCCACTTGGAACGGATTTTTTTTTTATAGTGGATGTTCTTTTTTGACCTTGTGGGTATGAGGATATTTCCACTGTTTAAACATGTTATTTATCTTAATTTTATTGCATTCGTGTTGCATTTAATAAAAAAGAAAAACATCGAAACGACTCTTGACAGTGTGTTTCATATTGCGTCGTAATATTAACGTCTTTTTTACAGTCACACACGCATTACGGAAGGGAATCCGTTGAAGCGTTTAGAGTTCAGTTTGGGCGGCACGTGAAAGTCTCGTTTCTGTCTTAGCAACTTCAAAAATAAAGAGAAACATGAAACGCGTGAAGACGGCGCAACGCTACACGTTTGACAGGATATCCTGCAGCAACCGAAATGTTTGATGTCTGGAGCCAAACTGGCCTGAGTGAATGTCATGAAACGCTGTCAAGAAAGTGTGCTGGTCATTTATCAGCCCGAATCAAAGACAGAACAACACGCTGATGACAAAACTAGCCCGACCAAACGCCACAAGACGCATCAAATACTTATATTATAGACTGCTAGGATTTGATTGGTCGACACATTTTAGAGTTAAAGTGACTGAGTTTGTTAATATGGCCACTAGGGATCATCCAGTGAAGTGACACACACAAACCCGGAGCAGTGGGCAGCCTTAACGTGTTGTGTTGTGCTTGTTTTGCTTATGTTGTGGAACCAGCCAGAACAAGATTTGAACCTACAACACTTGTCTGGCAGATCCAACTCTCAACTGCTGCATCACAACTGCCTTCAGACTTAATATTTTGCAATTTCTAGAAAAAAAAAAGCCGCAATACTTTGTAACATTTTTTTATGGTGATAACCGGCTTACATACAAATGCTCTGCACGTGTCAAATTCAAGAAAATTGACACTTGCGCAATGGAAAAATGGGAAATCTCTAGACTCGGGATCCCAACATCACTAGTGTACAACACTGTCATGCACACAAAGAGCCAACAACCAAAGACAGGGAACGCCGGCTTGAATACAAGACAAAATTATAATCAAGGGAAGCACGAGAGCCAATAACTAACCAAACCACAAGCGAGAAGTCGGGAGAACTAAGACGTTTGACGTTATCAGGAACTACCAGATCGTCGTGTCACAGTGACGGGAATCCTGACAGTACAGAAGCTAATTGCACTTTATGGGAGTATTTCATTGAGAACGAGTGTGTGAACCAGTATATGGAATGTTTTTTTTTCAGGACATAATTTGAAAAAACTCTGAAAAATCACTCCATTCCCGAACGCCTACAGTGAAATCACCGCAGCTATGAAGCCGGCGGTGTTGCCTCAGGGAACCTATGGAAACCAAGACAAGACCAAAGTTATGTCAAGTTCTTTCAGTTTCAAGCACCACTTACACACAAAGCCTCTCTTAAATCCAAGATTACAATAAGAGTAATCTAGATTAAAAAAACAATCTACACCCACACATGCTCTCAGACCGGAATAGACGTCCCTGCTAAAGGAAAAATATGTTTGATTGGTTCATTGATTTGACATTACTGGATACATTATTTTTGTCAGTGCAGATTTTGTTAAAAGGATTGGAATAAAATAGAGAATATAATGCAATATGTTGGAAAAGAAGTACAGAAGAATAGACTAGAAAAGAGTAGAATACGAGTACAATAAAGTAGAGTAGACTAAAATACAATAGAATGGACTAGAATACAATACAGTAGAGTAGAATAGACTACAACAGAGTAGACTTCAAAAGAATACAGTAATAGAGTTGAGCAGGATGGAGTAGAACTTTACTTTACTTCACAGTTATTTGGCAGACGCTATTATCCAAAGCGACTTACAAAAAGAGGAGCAAGTGAAGGAATTTGTCTACAATAGGTTACAGTAGATGTCTACACAGGCTATATAAGGAAACTTACTGGACAGAACAGCATGACAGTCAACAACAACAGTGAACACAAGACAAAAAAACAATTTTTTGGAATTTTTCTACAAAGTAGACTAAAAGAGAGTAGAGTAGCATAGAGTAGATTTGAATTGAGTAGACAAGAAATATATAGAGTAGGAAATAGTTATATATACTAGATATGAATAGAGTAGAACTGAGAAGACTAGAATCAAATAAAGTATACTAGAGTAGAAGCTTCTCAATGGAAACCCTGACAAGACCCAAGTTATGTCAAGTTCTTTGAGTCTCAAGCACCACCTGAACACAAAGCGTCCCTTAATTCCAAGATTGCAATGAGAATAATCTAATAATAAAAAGAAAAAGTCTTCGCCCAACTCTAACACCCCCCCCCCCTCTTTCCATCAACTGTCACCATTCCACAGTCGGATCCTTTTTCACCTAGACGCAACTGGAAGGTTTGGGAAGCTTGTGAGTGGATTGGTCGTGTAGGAGGAGGAGTTAATGATCTGACATCAGTCACACACGGAGCCGGGGGCCGTAAATGCATCAGAGTGGAGACCACTGGGGGAAGAGGTTTTGATTAGTCGGCGTGTTTCTGTAGAGCCGGCAGCACGCTATCTTTCAGACCAGCTCCCAAACACACGGACCATCTCTTCATTTCCCCGGCCCAAATAAACAAACATTGTGTTTCTGGTGCTTTATGAGACTGGAGCAGGTAGCAATAACTAGATCAGGACGGAGGTCAGGCGGTGTCAATATCGCGGTGTTCTTCGTGAGGAGGCAGATATCTACACCTCATAAATGTCCTGCCCTGGGCTCGACCTCTGAGTGGGGCTGGTGGTCCGAGATGAAGAGCGCTCACACACCCCGTCCATGCTGGGATTGTTTTGAAGGTCCGAGAGCTCATCCATCACGCAGCCTCATGCTGACCGAGGCTCTCCAACCTGTCGGCGTGTGAGGAGCTCAAGCTGAGACTGGAGCTCCAGGTGGAGATGGAGAGAAGGTGTGTGCTTCAGGAGGACAACTGTGAAGCCAGGTCCAAAGTGTGGAGTATTTTGGCTTTGCTACACAATAGTGGTGGGCGATAAATTGGTAATAACGTGAAAACCGTTATTGAGTTGTGCCACGATATGGATTTTGCAATATCGTGGATAACATCACGCATTCATTATTTTAATCCTCATACATGTATATAAACACTTTAGTACTATATAGCAGGTTTGTTGCGTTACTTTTTTTTTGTATATTTTTTTATTGAGCTTTAAATGTACACACTTATATTCAATACCCCTCCCCCCACCCCACAACCACAGGGCGGAAGGGAGAAAAGAAAAGAAAAAAAATAGAGGGGGGGGGGGTTAATATAGTAATAGAGTTGAGTAGCATAGTGTAGATCAAAGTAGACTAAAAGAGAGTAGAGTAGATTAGAATTGAATAATGTAGAATAGAGTAGACGAGAAATATATAGAGTAGAAAATAGTACAAATACTACAGTAGATATGAATAGAGTAGACTAGAATAGAGTAGAAAAGAATAGAATTTCTTATATGGTCCTTGTAGAACAAATACACAGTGAAACAATTATCAGTAACGCTGTTCAGAAATATCGCAAATATTAAAGTTGGCACGTTTGTTTCGTTACTTTTTTTTTTGTATATTTTTTTATTGAGTTTTAAATTTACAGTTATATTCAATACCCCTCCCCCCCTCCCCCCACCCCACAACCACATGGCAGAAAGGAAAAAAATATATGTGCAGTGCTATTTCTGCTTATTTTCCAATTTTGTTTTTTATCAAAGTCGTTTGTAAACGTTTGTTTCACGTGGCGTTTGGATTCAGACTCACGCTCTGTTGCGCTCGAGAATGAGAGAGAGAAAGAAAGAAAGCGTGACAACGTAAACTTTCTCTCTCTGTCTCTCTCTCTATTTCTCTCTCTCTCTCTCTCTCTCTCTCTCTCTCTCATTTTTCGAATAAAAGCCAGGACTACTACTTTTAATAGACATACTGAATTTAAAATGTCAGATGCTTATCTGGTTATCCCCATACGTCTAATTTCTTCAAATAAAGTTACAATATAGATTTTGTGTACAAATAATGTAATTAAGGTCTACTAAATGTAATGCCCACCCCAATACCATGATATAATACTGATATTGTCTGGACACTATAAAATATCGTGATATGAATTTTGACTCATATCGGCCACCACTAGTACACAATCATAAGCTTGAGATACGAGTTGGAGACGTGAGCAGTGATGTCATAGTGTAGCCCCGCCTCTGACTGAGTTCTCTTCCCATGGGGGGCGGGAATGTGTTTATTGATTTATTTATTTTTTTTTGTTTTTTTTTTTTGTTTTGATATGTTACATTTCCAGAAAAAAAGTAAAAAAAGAGGAAGACTATGAAGGGTTTGTTTTTTTTGACCAGGAAAATGTGTTTAAATTATTTTTAAGCTCCACCTCCGTTCTTAAGCTCCACCTCCAACAGGCCTCTTCCTCAGTATAAAATCCACATACCTATACGTGTATAAAACCATTTTATTTTTACGCATTCTTGTTATGATACTCATATACAAAATTTCTTATTAATAATTGTCTATTTTTTCATTGCTTTAGGTTATTTTTAGGTCATTTATAAATGTTGAACCGCATTGAGGACGTTCACATTGATTTGACGAGTGAGCAAACTGATATATGATGTCCAACGCGACAAATTAAACTCAAGTTCAAGTCCAAGTTCCGAGCAATCGTAAGGTGCTTTTCACAGTTTTTACTGTCTTTAGACTCGTATTAAAACGAACCACTGCAGTCGATGTAAGTTTTATGTATAGTAACAACAGTTTTATCTATTGCTTTATCATTTTTGTACCCCAGAGTTTTCCGTTTCCTCCTCTGTCTTCACGACGTTCATCAACAGGGTCGGGGATGTTTTCCTCCTCTCGTGCTAAACTGCGTAGCATTTCCCTGCTCACGTCACGCTGCCCTCTGATCTACTAACTCCCCAAATCCACTATCCACCTGCCACTTATCTCTTCTGACATTTACTGAATTTCTGATGCAATGGATTCAAAGATGCCTTTAACCCGGAATTACACAGGATTAGCCTGTTTCCTGAACAGATATCCTGGTTGGATCTGCTCTCAGACTGGAATAGACGTCCCTGCTAAAGGAAAAATAGGTTTGATCGGTTCATTGATTTGACATTACTGGATACAATTTGTTTTTGTCCATGAAGGTTTTGTTGAATAGAATGGAAAAAAATAGAATACAGTAGAATTTAATGCAATAGATTATTTAAAAACAAAAAGTATAAAAGAGTAGACTATAATAGAGTAGAATAATAGTACAATAAAGTAATAGAGTAGAATAGGGTAGACTAAAATACAATAGAATCGAATAAAATATTGTAGAGTAGAATAGACTAAAATGCAATAGAGTAGAATAGAATAGATTACAACAGAGTAGACTACAATAGAATATGGTAATAGAGTTGAATATGATAGAGTAGATCAAAGTAGACTACAAGAGAGTAGAGTTGATTAGAATTGAATAAAGTAGAATAGAGTAGAATTGAGTAGACAAGAAATATATAGAGTAGAAAATGGTATATATACTACAGTAGATATAAATAGAATAGACTAGAATAGAGTAGAATAGAACAGAATTTCTTATATGGTCCTTATATTAGAACACATACACAGTGACACAATTATTGGTAACGCTGTTCAGAAATATTGCAAATATAAAAGTTGGTAAGTGAAAGATTTTAATCTTTCTTGGAGGCTTCGTAATAATTATAAATCAGTCAGGCGTTCCATCATGGCCGAGATGGCAGGTCTCTGTCGAAGGGAGTTGTCCGGAAGCTGGATCCAGGGGTAATGATTGAGCCGACACCGCGTTAAGGGTTAACACGTGTTTATTGTGCCGTTCAATGCATCACTCACTCACAGTCAGGAAATGCGGATCCTTTATACCCTAAATGACGTCAGATATCTCGCGTGACTATCAGCAGGAAACGAGATTTGTCAGAGGACTGACTTACACACGTGTTCTCTATTCAATAACAAAAGATAGGCGTTGCTATGATGATACGTAATCAGTCTCCATTCGACCTTCAGAGGTCTCAACACGAGGAGAGAAAGAATAGCAGTCTTAAACACTAACTTTGAGTTTTATAGCCTAAGCATTATCTTCAAATATATAATAAAATATTATCTACGGTCAATCATAAATTAATATAAGTTCTGAGTTTGAGTTCTGAGTTATTTTAAGAAGCTTCTCACAGTTTTAACTGTCTCAAAGCACACTAAGTAAATCTTTAAAAGAATGATCACTTTTATATATTTGATTGTCTTGTTATTGGTGTTAATTAAATGACTATGATTATAACAAATGAGTATTAATATAAATATTACAAATAGTCAGTAAATGTGAGGATTTCTTAGTTTAAACGTTTCCAGTGTCCTTGCTTTTGATAAGACTTAGTCAGAGACTGGAGACAGAGCAGTTTACCGGAATTGGGATTTACGTCAACGTCAAATTATCTTGCATTAT
>MU204446.1:25749959-25760231 GCA_017309775.1 Paedocypris sp. Pulau Singkep | reverse complement strand
GAGAGAGAGAGAGAGGGGGAGAGAGAGAAAGAGAGAGAGAGAGAGAGAGAGAGAGAGAGAGAGAGAGAGAGAGAGAGAGAGAGAGCTAGAAAGAGGACTGACTGAGATTGAGAGAGAGCAAGAGATATATAGAGAGAAGGACTAGGTGAGATTGAGAGAGAGAGAGAGAGAGAGAGGGAGAGAGAGAAGGACTAGGTGAGAGATAGAGAGAGAGAGAGCAAGAGCGGGAGAGAGAGAGTGAAGGAATGAGTGAGATTGAGAGAGAGAGGAAGAGAGAAGGACTGAATGTGATTGAGAAAGAGAGAGGGAGAGAGCAAAAGATATATAGAGAGAGAAGGACTGAGTGAGATTGAGAGAGAGAGAGAGAGAGAGAGAGAGAGAGTCAATAAAATGCTGTTTAATAATGAAGTGATGTCACTGTCACATGACCTCACTTGTTTTGAAGTCTGCGGACTCACAATTTATAAAACATAAGCTGATATGTTATTAGTTTTTACTTTTATCGTATGTTATTTGTTATTACAGCTGTGGTGTGGAGAGGGCGTGGCCACTTCCTTTAACCTTTAAAAACATGCTGCAAGTAATTATGGGTGAGGCTTGATTATGACGTAAGGGGATAATTAGCGGAAAATATTCGCAATCTGTTAATGTTATTCGTGGTACTTTTGTGACGTTTGCTTTAGTTGTGATATTTACGTATATATTTTTTCCTCTTTTTGTTTTTTTTTTTTAGGTTGGACGCATAAAAACTGCTTTTGAGTCCTGCCACCCCGAATGGTTTCTCTCCAAATGGGCTAAAATTAAGCGGACAAGCTGAAAGGCGAAGGTGAGTCGGACATGTCAGTTTAGGTCGTCTTGTCACGCCGCAGTTCTGAGATTACTCAGAAAAAAAGAAGCAAAGTTTGACTTGATAAATGTCTCCCTGCTTAGTCCAGACTTGCGGACCTGTTCTGGCCACTGTATATTAGTGAAATCTACAGACCTTGACTAGGTCTGGTTTTTTGGTTTGGTCTGATATTCCTCAAGCGACGTTGTCTCCATCCTGATGGTATCGACACTACTCCCACAGGGACCTGGGACCTCGGCAGGGGAGGGAAACGATCAAAATCAAAAGCTATCAGAACTTTAAAGGGCTGTAAGACAATAATAATAATAGTAGTGATGCTGTGGAGCAGTTCGGTTCCGAGCTTCTACTTTATGCAGCCTTCCTATTCGTTAATATTAGTCATCTTAGAATATGCTTTTTTTTACAGTTATAAATATGCTTTTCGTGATTATTGTTCGCTCCTGTTTCCCTCGTTTGCTCTGCTATTTATTTCTCGCCACAACTTTGTTCGTCACTAGAAGGTCAGTTGCTGTGTCGCTGTTGTGTGTGCGCTGCTCTTGGTTGTCCTGTGTTGTCCTGCAGTAATCCTGCCACGCTTGAGCCAGTCTATGGATGCGTGGGGTTTTCACAGACTCACGGTGGAGGTTCCTCGATCCTGTTCTCGGAGCAGGACTTCTGGATTACTGGCCTGGGAGACAGTTCTTGTTGTTTTTTGACCTTTTTTCTCCTGTTGGATTTCCCATGATTTTGGAGCTCTGAGAATTCTGCTCTCTGGAACATTGTAATAAATGTCTCTCTGCAGTTGGGTTTTTGTGTTTTCAGCCTGACAGTATTCCATAACTTTGGTGGTAGATAGACAAAAGATCTCCCCCCTGTAAAGGTTTTAGAGATTCTTGGTATTACGAGCTGGGCTGGGTTTTGAGAAGGCAGTGGTCTTGTTGGCTCGTACTATATGATGATCTCACTGAGATACAGAGGAGCTAGATACGTTATAAGCTGTTAAGAAAATTTTAAATAGAATTTTACGGGTAACCAGGGTAGCGACATTAACACTGGACTGATGTGTAGTGTGTGTCTTGGTAATTAGGCCAAAGTGTAAATGGAAAGCTTTAATATTATCTTATGGTCACTTATGGGGACATTTGAACGATTTAAGGGTCAAGATGGGATTTTGGGGCTGAAGTTAGAATTGATTTTTGATTAAGGTGGGGCAAGGTGTAAGAGGGTGGGGGTATTTTAATAGTTGGGGTCAGGGAGCATGTAGATATTATGAAGTGTTGATGTATAAATTGACGTGTGTGTGAGTTTCACCATTTGTCAATGACCTTCCAGTTGCCCGCTTATATAATGCTGGAATAAAACCAGCAGGGTGTTGTGTGAAACGGCGTAACAGGACTCGGTGTATCCGAGACTGATGTGAAGGACCTGAGCGACGCTTTATTGCAGACTCCAGGTGAAGCCGGGGACGTTTTATGGTGGTGTATTTGAATCCGTCCCCTGTAAATCCTGTTTAAGATGTAGCCAGCAGCGCGTCAGTTTGTAAATATATATTTACCTGCTGTCTCCGAGCAGAGTGGGACTCTTGGCAGGGCCACTTCTTTAGCCCCCCGCTGACTCACTTTGTCCATGTGTGTGTGTGTGTGTGTGTGTGTGTGTGTGTGTGTGTGTGTGTGTGGCGCTAATACTACAATATCCATCAGGAACCTGAAACTGTTCCACAGCAAACGCCCCCCCACCCCCCCGCCCTCGCCCGCTTCCCCTTCCATCATAGCTCCACACGGCTGCCAGCAAACTCAACCGTGAAGCACACGACTACACGCGTCCACCTGCTGTAAGCATCATGCCTAATGCATCTTTACTTCCCCTTTGAGGAAGATTGCAGGTGCTGCTCACCTACACAGGAGCTAGAGGAGAGGTGTTGGTATCAGGGTGGGCAGTAAACCGGGCAGACTTCGCACAGGAAGGGGAAAGCTGGCACACTCGGGCGGCCATTGCGCACCCAGGGGACCTAGTCGTCATCTAGTCGTCTTTTGGCCAAGAACGGGCTTTTTTCTACCAGCTGGCTGAAGATGTTCTCGAGTTGCTTCTGCGTTCATCTTACCTACAAGGGCTACTGTAGGAAGCTTTATGTGAGGAAGAAGACGATGGAGGTACGAGAAATACCCAATCCATGTCTTACAAATAAGTCTTGCATGTTTTGTATCTTCTCGATTTGGCCAGAACTTTACAGTGTGGCCAAAACGAGAAGATATCTCCGCTTTTCCTGTGCGTTCACTTGGCAGATGCTTCTATCCAAGACGACTTGTAGAACGAGCCAATTAGGATCTGTTTTGTGCTCAAGGACTCTTCAATTGTGTTACACGACATCGAGGATTCAAACCAGCAACCCTTTGGTGACCTCACAGCCACTAGGCCACAACGCTCAACATCTCAGCTGACTTTATATCTGTTGCGTCAGTCAAGCACTGGACTTCATCCGGCTTTGGGACTTGAACCCACAACCTGGTTGTTGTGAACACCGCCTCGACCACAAGCTCAACAGCTTTGCAGTATAGCTGGGAACATTGGCTTGACTAAAAGCAAACTCAAATGTCTGAGTTTACTCAGTTGAGCAAACTTGTTCACAGTTCAAGTGAGATCTAATGATGCTGAGTAAATAGCGTTTAAACGCACTGGAAAAGTTGGAAGGGGGAAAAGAAACGGCAGATCGAGCAGAATGGGAGTATAAAGTGTAGAGTTCAACTTTAACTCACTTAGATTGAGCTGTATTAAAAGGACAAGGCAGAAGAACAAGTACATGACACGCAACTTCAAATCAACGAGGGGCATCATCTTCTCCCGCTTCCTAAATGTTAGCATCATTAGCTCGTTGTGGCAATGCTTAATTTCCCCTGAGTTTTGATTGGATGGTAGAGCTCGGTTTGTGTGTTTGCATGTAATAACACTTTCGCCCACTTTATAATCTGTTTATAATCCATAAAACACAATCATCTCCCAAACATTTCCTCTTTCAATGCTTACACAATGCTATCAATGCTAACTGCTTTCAAGAGAATGCTGACACTCTTAAACGTCATGCTCAGCCTCAGCTTGGGATATAAACTTTTCCCGAACATTTTAATACATACGGTTAGACGTTTTGCAGAGTAAATTCTTGCAGTTAATAGTTCAGGGAAATATGGCGGCTCTCCTCAATCTGAACATTACTCTGAGATGTAAAGACATTATAAGGACAAGCAGGCGACTTCTTTTACTTTACTAGAGTAATTCTTTTTTCGTATACTTTTTACTTCTACTTATTATTTTTTAAGAAAATATCTGTACTTCCTACTTTCTCAAAACTAGCCGCGTTATTTCATTTCATTTCATTTCGGTTCGTTTTACCTCCGTGTTGTCATCGATCTAATAAAAAACTTTAATTTAATTTTTATTGTAATTGTGTACAACAACATTTAATATTACGATGTAGTTCTGTCCTGGCATTTTTTTTCTTGCATTACTTTTACTTGTATACTTAAAAGTAGTTTTATCAGTATTAGTAACAGTACTTTTCATTTTACTTCCACAGAAGTATTTTTTTACTTTTTTTTTCTGTATCTACACTTAATGTTTTCTATACTTCTACTTAAGTAACGGACTTAAGTGACTCCTTTTGACAGCACTGTAGGATTATGGGTTCTAGAACCTGGTCCAGAAACCGTATTTCCTCATCACTGGATCCTCGCTTGACAATTCCGAGCGTCCTCTCTACCTGAGATGGCGAATGAGAGCAGGTTCAATCTCTTCATCGGCTCTCATCTCTCCGTCTGTTGCTGATCTGTCGTTCTCTCACGCATCGCCTGTATTCGGTCTCTGTGACCATGAAGCCTCACAGCGCTGCCTGGGAGAAAAGCCTCCGGTTAGAAGAGATGTGCAAACAAAGCGATAAATCTCTCTCAGTTCCTCTTTTGTCTTTGTGTGGCGTGATCAGGGACGCAGATGGAAAAGTTCTTGCTTCCTAGTTCGCGGGAGGGATTTCCTCTTGCCTTCGCAGGTGCTTTTGAACAACACTGGACTTTATCAGTTTTTCTTATGGAATCAAATTAGTGGCAAAATTACCCACCGTTTTTTTTTATTCACATTTACGTCTTTTTTACAAGTAAAAGTTCTGGTTTGATAACTTTACTTTTTAAAGTATAAAGGTACGTAAAAACGAAAAATTGGTGTTAAAAATGACATTTTTAATGATGCAGCACTTTTGTTACGCTAAAATGTTGCCATATAAGTATGTTTGCACGCATTTTATTACTATTATATGCAGGCAATCCAACCACAATCAAGTTTACAGTAACCGCATGCCACGATTTATCCGAATGTTTTTGTTTTCTTTTCTTTATATTGATCACAACACGGAAATAAAACTAATTTAACTGAAATTTAAATTGAACTGAAGGGGTATCATGGACATTCTTAAAATGCAAGGAGTAGAAAATACAGATATTTGCAAAGTAAACAAATACTTTTTACTTCTTTACTCGACACCTCTGAAAAAAGTGTCTGCTTTGGGCCAGTTTATTTACTTTGCTTTTGTTGCATTTCCTTTGGTCCTTCGTTAAAATTTGCACGCGGGAACAAAACAGGAAGTGCAGCATCAGGATGTGGCGTTATCATGTAGCATTGCCAACTTTTGTTTAACGTTGCCAAATAGTTTTCACTTGACGCAGCACAGAAGGTCAGTGACCGTCTTCACCTAACATGTTTTTGGCAGACGCTTCACATCCATATATCCAAAGTGACTTAAAAAACACATTAGAATCACATTCTTATACAAATCAATTCAATTAAATTCAAAAAAACTTTACTTTGCGGTATTAGTTGCTCACACAAAAGAGAAATACTGTATCATAATAATAAGAGAAACAAAAATAAAAATAAAAATGTACAAAGGAAGCAGAAGTTCCTGACAGTTATTGAACAGAAAAACTACTAATTTTTCCCTCCATCCATCCATTTTCTTACGCTTATTCTATTTCAGGTTCACAAGGAGCTAGAACTAATCCCCCTAGAAAACCCTGGAACGAATTCTTCTGCGCTACCCACTGCTCACCAATTGCACATTTTTCAAACCAAATCGCCTCTTCTTTCTTTGTTCTCTAAGCGTCGTGGAACATCCACACGTTTACGTCTTATTCATGAGGTGGAACACACTTCATCTGCCCAAACTCCAGGCGCTTCATTTCCTTAAAGCTCCATTTCGAGCCACGACTCATTTTGGTCTGGAAACACAAATACGCCAAACACTTTCTCCGAGGCATCTGGTGGCATGAGCTGGTAACTCTGTGATTGCGTTTGGTTTGGACCGAGATTGGTTTGTATTCACACCTGAAGTGAACCGGACCGGGTTTGGTTTGGTATTGGACTGGAAAGAGAACCACGGCTTCGGCTTGTGCTTCACTAGAGTCTGGCTGTTAATATTGAAACCTACACAAATCATCCATATGGAATCATATTTGTGGCCGGCAAATATTGAACGGCAATTTTTCAGAAACAGTCGTGAATACTTCCAATTTGCTTCAATTCAACGTGATTCACTTTAGATAAAATCATCGGATTATTGAATTAATGTTTTGATTTAAATTAATCATAAATTAGTCTTTCATCCATTCAACAATTCAAAAAATTTAATGAAAATATGTCTTTAATGTTAATTAAATGTCATAAATGAAATTCCTAGCAAGTTTTTCTTGTGTGTGTCTGTCTGTCGGTCTAAAATTGTAATCGTTAAAAGATCGCAATCTCAATTCCACCGCCTCGTGATCTTAATTCAGCATTTATACAAGTCAGTTTAACTGGTCTGATGTGGAGATAACACGCACTCCTGTCATTCAATGGGATCAAAATATTGTCGAAAAGAGTTTTGAGTTTTGCACGTGTGCAAGTCATGTTGAGCAGCACGTTTTGCGTACGTATTTTCAGACTCGCGTGCAAATATCTTCTGCTTGAGATTTTACAAATCGATTTCACAAATCGTTTTTTGACTTTTTTGACTACTTGCTCTTATTGGTCAAAGTGAACCCATCGCAAAGCACGTCCCCACTGTCCCCGCCCACCACCACAGGTACTCAATCTAAAACCGGTTGAAAGATTTTGCACAAACGTATGTAAAGTTATAAAAGATGTAAAATGTTTTTTTTTTTTGTTACGTCATTACTTTTAACAAATATTTTCCTTACATTTGTTTACATTTAAACCAAAAAGCAATACGTGTTCTTCCATGGCTGTTTCACAACCTAATGCTCAGGGTTAAATCAAAAAAAAAAAAAAAAATCCTGAGCCATCTTTGTTCAAAACCGGGATTCTCATTTCATCCCTAATTGTGCAGCTCTAACCTATGTGTGTTTGCATTTTCTTATTTGCAATCTGCACATTTTCACCTGCATTTCGTGTCATCTCAAGCAGAATTAGTTATGGAATGCATACATTTAGATGCAAACTATAATTTTGGTGGAGAAAGTTCCCAGATTTCTACGTAACCTGGGAATCGAACTCATGACCTTTAATGCCGCAAACACCAACAAGCGAAATTCCTAAAAATAGGTTTGGAAACCTCTCCAGATCCGTGTCGCCAATCCATTCACCTCCCCTCATATCGGAAGTGTGTGTGTGTGTGTGTGTTGTGAGGGAATGTTTGCACACAATCTCACACACACACGTCTCGGCCTCAGCGAATCCTGCGGCGGCGCTTTTACATCCAAATCAGACAGTGTCTTCCTGTGAGTGGCTTATTCTTGGCCAGAGGAGCGGCGCGGTGGTCCAGAACCCACGGCGTCTAGTCAAAGCTGCGACTGTACGTGTGCGCTGGGAGAAATAATGCGTGTGTTGTGCGTCTGGCAGGTGTGTGTGTCTGACAGAGACTCTGTGTTGGGGTGGCGACTGTCTCTCTCATCCATCATCGTCTCGCTCTGACGCTTTCTAGAAGTAAACGGGCTCTTTATCAGACAGCGAGACCGTATCGCCGGTCAGTGTGTGAGTGCTGGCGTCACATCCAGCAGCAGGGAATCCTGGGTAGAATGGAGCGTCTTGTGCGTCGTTGTGTTTTTTCCGTGATTCTGTTGTAAAGTGAGTCGCACGATAAGGAAGATTCTGAGCTGAGCTTGTGTTTTAGGAGGTCTAGAATATTCTGTGAGGGCTCAGTGTGTCTTCGTAACGCCACGGCTTTGAGTTCTGTGCGTCTGAGCAGATAAAGGTGTGTGTGATGGGCTTTAAATGAACACACACACACACACACTCTCTTCCAGGTCTCAGTGAGTGTATATCTGTTATTTTGTGCTTGTTTGAATTTCTTTGTGTATGGGTGTGTAAAGTGTGTGTGTATGTGCACTTCACTGTCTTTGTGTGTGTGTGTGTGTGTGTGTGTTTGTGTGTATATGCACTTCACTGTCTTTGTGTGTCTGTGTGTGTTTGTGTGTATATGCACTTCACTGTCTTTGTTTGTGTGTGTGTGTAAAGTAAAGTGTGTTTGTGTGTATATGCACTTCACTGTCTTTGTTTGTGTGTGTGTGTGTGTGTGTGTGTGTGTGTGTAAAGTAAAGTGAGTGTGTATGTGCACTTCACTATCTTTGAGTGTGTGTGTGTGTGTGTGTGTGTGTGTGTGTGTGTTTCATTATTCACGTTAGTTGAAATCTTCTGATGGATAAATGAATGAATAAGTGAATGTTTTGCTTTAGATACAAAACTAAACAGAAAAACAACAGTTCTACTGTTACGTGTTCTGTTTTTAGTGTTGTTTGTGCTATGTTTTAAGCACAAAGTGGGGTCCTGTGGGGACTTGTGGGGACCTTTGTCTAGAGCTCCACAACTTTGAGTGTGGGAGGAATATTTTGATGGTTTGGGTTACAGTGAGGAGAGAAAGAACGTGTTGTTTGCATGTAAGTCAACAGTAGGACCCCACTATGATATAAATGCAAGTGTGTGTGTGTTTGTGCATGTATGTGTGTGTGTGTGTGTCTGTCTTTGTTTTTGCTTCAGTGAGTGTATATCTGTTATTTTGTGTTTGTTTGTTTGACCGTGTGTGTGTGTGTGTAATTTGTATACGCAGGCACACACGTGCACTGTCCTGATGACGGATGATTTCCTCCCGGTGGGTTTGGCTGACAGAATCCAGACGGAAGCTGATATTAACGTGAGGAGGCTGCAGCCTCGGCGGACACACACACGCACACACACACACACACACACACACACACACACACACTGTGTCCGTGTAACTGTAACTCCTCTGGCGGCCCAAGGGAAGGCCTGGGTTGCAGCTCCATCAACACACCTCCACTCCTTCTTCTGCCGCTTGTCTAAACTGCTAAACTAAAAATACAAGCCATGTAACTTAGAACGGAAATCAGTGTGACACGAATATTAAAGACACAATTATACTGAGTGTGTGTGTGTGTGTGTGTGTGTGTGTGAGAGAGAGAGATAGAGAGAGACAGAGATAGAGAGAGCCAGAAGGAGAGAAAGAATAAAAGATAAGAGAGAAAAACTGAGAGACAGAGAAAATGGCCGAAAAAGAAAAAGACAGACAGAGACTGAGATAAAAGAGAAAGAAATTGAGAAATAGGTAGAAAGAGTGAGATAAAGAATGAGACAATTGATTAAGAGATAGAAAAACAGAGTGGATGAGAGCTAGACAGATAAAAAGAGAGAATGTGATAGAGGAAGAGAAAGGGAGAGAGTTAGAGAAAGAGAGAGAGTGAGAGAAATAAATAAATATATATATATATATATATATATATATATATATATATATATATAGAGAGAGAGAGAGAGAGAGAGAGAGAGAGAGAGAGAGGGAGAGAATAGAAGAATAGAGAATAGAAGAATGGCAGAGAGAGAATGAGAGATAGATAGAAAGGGAGAGAGAGATAAAAAATGAGACAGAAATTAAGAGATAGAAAAACAGAGAGAATGAGAAATAAAAGTGAGATAATATGATAGAGAGAGGGACAGAACAAGATAGATAGAGAGAGACAGAGAGATAAGAGAGAGGGGGAGAATGAGAGACAGAGTAAGAATGGAAGAGAGAAAAAGAGAGATACTGGGAGATAGAGACTGTGAGATAAAAGAGAGAGAGAGAGAAAATGAGAGATAGATAGAACTAGAGAGATAAAGAATGAGTCAGAGATTAAGAGATGGGAAAAGAGAGAATGAGAGATAAAATAAGAGAATGTGACAGAGAGAAAGAGATACTGGGAGATAGAGACTATGAGATCAAATCGGGGTAGATGATGCCATCATCTACCTGCAGCATCGGGCCCTGTCTCACCTGGAGTCCCCCGGGAGCATTGTGAGAGTCATGTTTTTTGACTTCTCAAGTGCTTTTAACACCATTCAGCCATCATTGCTGGAGAGGAAGCTGGAGGTGGCAGGTGTGGACCAACATCTGGCAGCGTGGACCATCAACTACCTCACAG
>MU204446.1:25725583-25739838 GCA_017309775.1 Paedocypris sp. Pulau Singkep | reverse complement strand
AAAACTGATGAGAATAGAAAGTCGAATTAAGAAAAAAATGAATTTCATTGAAAAAGACAGAACAAAATAGATGTGAAGAGAAAGAGTGAGAGAGATACAGAGATAGAGAGACAGAGAGAAAGAGACAGGGAGAGAAGAATGATGGAACAGAGAGAATAAAACAGAAGTGGAGGGTAAGAGAGAAAGAAATGAATAAAAGTTACGTAAATATATAGATAAAGAAAAGAGTGAAATAGATGTGGAGTGAAAGAAAGAAGAAGAGAAAAGAAGATATATATTTTAATAAAATACAAGAGAATAGACAGAATGAGAGAACATAGATAGCATGAGAACAAGACAATAAAAAAGAAAAAAAATCAAATGAATGAGAACAGAATGAAATTAGCATTCTGTAATGAAAATAGACAAAATAGAAAGGATTGAATGAGAGAAAGAGAGAGAGAGAGAGAATGTAAAATGAAACAGAAAGAACGAAACTAAAGTGGAGGGAAACAGAGAATAAATAAGAGAATAGAAGGAAAATATTTAGAAAGAGGGAGAAAGCTAGAAAAAAAATGAAATAGATGTGGAGGAAGAGAAAGAAGAAATGTATGAAAATATGCAGAGACAAAGTGAGAGAGAACGAGAAAAGAATCAAAATACATAGTTTGAGTCGAACTGAGGAAAAATGAAAATCATTGAAAAAGAAAGAACAAAGTAGATGTGCAGAGAAGGGAAAAGAAAGATAAATAGATAATTAAAGGAAAGAAATGGGAAGAGACAGAGACCAAATGAGAGTATAGAGATAGCATGAGAGCAAGACAATAAAACGAAAATAGAACAGATGAATGAGAGAACAGAATGAAATTAACATTCGAGAATGAGAATAGACCAAAATTGAAGAGATTGAGAGAGAGAGAGAGAGGGAGAGAGAGAGAGAGAGTGAGTGAGATTAATGAAGACAAAACAGTTAAAACCGATGGAGCCAAAGATTAAGTGACAATAACACAGAGGGGTGAAGGATAGAAAGAGTCAGCGAGGAACGAAGAAAGAGATTGAAGGAGTGAAGATGCCACGACTTAAACGTCTCAAACACTCATCATAAAACTGCAAATCTCGCTTTAGTTTCATCGTTCGTATCTGATTCACAATAATAATTAGTTTGTTAATAATTATTTTTTGATACCTATACTTAAGATTAACACAGTAATTAGTTTTCATATTACAAAAATATTACAAAATTATTACAAAAAAAGAATTTTCCACGTTTAATAAACCAGAAAGTAGTTTTATTGATATTATGAAAATGTCAAAAAAAAAAAACAAAACAAAAAATAAATGTATAGATCTATAAAAATGTATCAATGTTGCTAAAATACATTTTGAGCACATTTTGTGATACTTTTTGATATACCCACACAAATTAAATAGTTTTATATATGTGACTGTGTGTGTGTGTGTGTGTGTGTGTGTGTGTGTGTGTGTGTGTGTAAGCAGGCAATTAGGTCATTGTGGGGCCCTGAATGCTAGGTTTTTAAACTAAAGTGGAACCCGATGGTCACTTGTGGGGACACTTGCTTTGTCGGGACCTTTTGTGGGGCCCCATAATGATATAAAAGAAAGTGTGTGTGTGTGTGTGTGTTCTTCTTCTAAAAAAATGTATTTGCGTCTAGCACAACGCCACAAAGTGCAACGATCAACAGTCCGAAGAGCGTCTGCCGCTGGACCGCACGACATATAGAAGCTGCGTGAAAAGTACAGGAGCCTAAAGAAAATAAAGACAGATAGCGAGCGGCAGAGAAAGAAGAGTGTGAAAAGATTGAGTGGATTGCTGAGAAGAGAAATGTGAGTTTGTTTTGTCGCTGAAAGCTTCCACCTGCCACTTCAGCAGTTCCCGCTCAACCGACCCACAGCCCCCTTAAGCACACACACACACACACACACACACACACACACACACACACACAGGCTTTACATTTAACCATAACACAGGTGTGTCAGGGGGCCTGAGGCGGCAGAGTCTGACTGACAGACACACTAAACCAGTTTGCCGCTGCGCTGTCATTATCTCCGCTCTACTCCACACTTACCACCAGCGTCTGACTCCTGTAAACAGATGTAAAGGACGCTTTTATTTCTCCTGTAAACCGGCTGTTTTAGGCAAAGGTCACACGGGGTCCCAAATCGAGAAAAGTCGGAAAGAAGTGGATTTTTCCCATCGTTCCACATCGGTCTTCATTGTGATGTCATGGATGTATGCCAGGGGTGCCCACACTTTTTCCATTCGCGAACTACTTTTCAAATGACCTAGTCTAAGCGATCTACCGGCTATAAAAACACAAATCATTATGTTGTATGCGTGTATAATAATTTAATACTTTATTACTTTAATAAATATATTATTTCATTATTTTGTCGTCAACAGATATTTGCTGTATATGATTTGTTAAGTGTCGTCTTCTGGTTTTAAACCGCAGTAAACACACACACACACTTCGGAACAAAATCCTTTTTCAGGTACGAAAATGTCCGAGTTGATAGTAGACGTTGTGTTTCCTCACTCATTCTATCTGTTTATCGTATGTTTTTTTTTTAAAGTCGACTAGCGCACGACTCACATACAACGTTCGAGTGAAGATAATAAGCGCACGTGACCGCTGCCGCCGCACAGAGCTCCGCCCCGTTGCGCGTACACACACAGCTGTCAGAGAGACCGCTGTTGAAAATTAGAGTTTGGCAGAATCGTGTAAAAAGCCCCTTTCACACATACAGACATTCCCGGCAAAATACTGGTATATTGCCTGCATGCACCTATGTGTGAACAGACAAATGCCGGGAAATTCGTTCCGGGAATATTCCGGCATGGATGCTAGTAAGGTTCCCGGTATATTGCCTGTATTCTGATGTGTGTGAAAGTGGAACGAAGATTCCCGGAAAAGCGCGGAGAAGTTCAGAAAACCGTTTGAAAGTTCTTTTCCGTAAAAATGCAGGAATGGCAGCGCTTGTGTGAACAGTCTTTACCAGTAAAGTCGTCCTGGTATTTTTCCTGCAATTTACCGGCATTGCTGTGTGAAAGGGGCCATTGCCGGATTAAAAATCGCTTTTTACATGTCCTCTCCTTTCAACTAATTTTTAGCCCCTCTCTGGCAAGCTTGCTAAAGTTTTTAACTTTTTTTTTCTGGACATTTGTTTTTCAATGTCATGTGATCTACTCACATGGTGGTTGTCAGGAAGGTGCTATATTGTTGCTAGGGTGTTTAGAGAGGTTTTCAACACATGTCTGTGCGGTTGCCAGGGTGTTTGCTGACTGTTCCCTATCTAAAGAGTCCGGGGTTTTTTTTTTCTCATCGCGCTCTATGTGTGGATTTAGATTCTGCGGAAAACAACATGACAGGCCTGATTCATAAGCCATGGCGGCCCGCCTTAAATGTTATCACATGAGCAGCAGCGCTCCCGCCGCCAGCCGGTTTGTGGCAGGAAGGGTTTGGGAAGATAGAACCGAGCTCCATCCAAGTTGATTCCGATTAAACAGTCGTAACCTTTGCGAAATGGAAATGCAACCGTTGGCCCAATTTTTTTGCCGTTTTTAATAGCACTATCACAACGGAGGAATCTCTCGTGGCATCGCTGTGCGTCTCCATGGAAACGCTTGCCTTCAAATCTGAAGGGGCTGCTCGGGTTAAAGGGCTCTGTTGATGTAAATATGTTTTTAACCCTCATTCTTCACAGAAGAAGAAAAGGACACATGTACAGCACCAAGCCGCCTTTCTAATTCGATTCTCGTGAAAAATATTCAGGGTTTCGCGTTTTTCAGATTCGCAGGCTTCCAACTTTCCAGAACGTCCGAATAGTGGCTCGTTTTTCTTGATTTCTCACAACCATTCCTTGATTTATATAGTTGGCATTCTTGTAGTTTGGCATTCATGGTTTTTTTGCATTAAGTTTACAAATTGGATTTGTGAGTTTAATGGCCGCGTTTATTCAAAGCAACTTGAGTTGGAGAGAGAGAGAGAGAAAGAGAGAGAAAGATAGAAGAGAGAGTGAGAGATAGAGAGAGTGAGAAAGTGAGAGAGAAAGAGAGAAAAATAGAGAGGAGAGGAGAGAAGAGAAGAGAAGAGAAGAGAAGAGAAGAGAAGAGAAGAGAAGAGAAGAAAAGAGAAGTGAAGTGAATTTAATGGCCGCATTTATTCAAAGCTACTTGAGAGAAAGAGAGAGAGAGAAGAAGAAGAAGAAAAAGAAGAAAAAGAAGAAGAAGATAAAATAATTGTAGAAATAGAGAGAGAAATAATACAAATTTATCTAATGAAGACTAAAATTAAAATTAAATTAATTAAAAGAGCAAGAACACAGTGTGAAGTGAAAGATGAGAGAGAGAGAGAGAGAGAGAGAGAGAGAGAGAGAGAGAGAGAGAGAGATCATTTAATGAAATGAATGGGAAGAGACAGAGACAGAATGAGAGTAGAGATCAAGAACAAGACAATAAAAAGAAAATAGATCAGATGAATGAACCATTAATTGATTTAGATAGATGGCATTCTTCTAGTTTGGCGTTCACAATATTTTTTGCATTCAATTTCAATTGGATTGGTGAGTTTAATGGCCACATTTATTCAAAGAGAGAGAGAGAGAGAGAGAGAGAGAGAGAGAGAGAGAGAGAGAGAGAATAAAGAAGAGAAAAGAAGAAAGCATAGAGATTGAAAAGAAGAGACCGTAGAGTGAGAAAGAGCGAGAAAATAATTAAAATGCATATAATGAGGGAAAAAAATTGTGAAGTGAAAGATAAGAGAGAGAGAGAGAGAGAGAGAGATTATTTAATGACATGAATGGGAAGAGACAGAGACAGAATGAGAGAGCAGAGAGTCCTGAGAACACGTCAATAAAAGAAAACAGAACATTCGATGAATGAACCATTCCTTGATTCATATAGTTGGTATTCTTGTAGTTTGGCGTTTATGATTATTTTGCATTCAATTTTAATTGGATTTGTGAGTTTAATGGCCACATTTATTCAAAGCAACTTGTGTATTGAACAACTCCGTCGTTTCCAAGGGAATCGAACCACAACCTCAGCTGTTGCGAGCTTCATGTGCCACGTTTTGTTGGTTTAAACCGCTGATATAGATTAATTTGTAATGTGTCTCTGTGAATCGACGCTAAAAGTCAACGAGCATTATCTTCTTGAATTAAACGCTTCATTCGAGTCAAACAAAGAGCGGAACATGGTGGGAGTTCCAGACGAACCGCGTCTTTGCCTGCGAGATTCACCTCGGTTTCTTCATTTACTGATGGCAATAAAGCTTTACGGCGGCGGTCGGGCCGGCGAGGCGCTAATAGCGTGTGGCATCCTGTAAAACCGGCATCTGTTCATTTCCACAGGACGGAGGAACTGTGAGAGCTGCAACCTTCTCACAATCAGCACCTCCATCACCCTTCGTCTTACTCCCGCACTCATTATTTTCTGCGCTATGTTAATTTCCCGCACTCTGCGGTTTAGCGCGCTAAGTGCTAAGCGAATTAGCGTACGGAATCTCCGGCACGCGCTAATCATTTCATTCCAATTCCAGCGAGTCCGTCTCCAGGTGTCAGAGCGGACCGACCCGCCGCTAACCACCCGCGCGTGATGTAATTACAATGCCAACTGTCCGTGCCACCACTCGTTACTGTCATTATTGGTGGCTCTGTTCATTCGCACTCCGCGTTGACCGAATACGATTTTCTCCGACACACACCAGCGGTTTGGAAAGCGCCGGGCCATTACACCGCTTTAGAGACGAGGTGATGGTTTATTTCTTCAGAAGTAATGTTATCGCGATGATTGGAGGTTTTTTCCTTCCTCACTTTGCAAAGAAGACCACTATCAGTCAGGTGACTTCAAAAGCAAAGGACACCTCGATAGACTTGTTGGGTGCTGGGCCTTCAGACTTCAACAGGTAGGAGCTCACAGTCCTGCTTAAAGGAACGCTATCAACGGGACACAAAGCTCTGGAGATAAAAGCTCATGCTGGTGGTCAGGGTGGGTGGGGGAGCATCCGTCTACCTTTACAGTCGCCGGTTTTCCCATGTGGCTCGGGGGGGGGGGGGGGTGAATTCAGCTATCGCACTCTAGTTCGCAACTAAGTTGGACCCAACAAGCGTACCGAGACGTTCCTGAAACGCCGGTCTCGGAACGGCTTTAAACAAACCCTAGAGTCCACATCCTGGTTAAGTACATTTATTTTCCCGTGTTCGAGATCCTTCCATCCGTTTTTTACCACCCAGAACGTGCCAACATCTCACGAAAAGACCCCAACCGGACCTCAAACTCACTCCTCAAGTCTCGAAGGAGTCCTTTCTGCTGTGAGGTGAAAAACAGTGTCGCCAGATTTAATGTGTTATAAACATGTCTCTTGCATTGTTTGGCGCTCATAAGTAGACAATAGTGATGGACGTGCACTCTAGAGATCAGACGCTTAGCATTTGATGTAGAGGGAGACTTTGAATCTCAGTAAACTGGGTAGATCGCTCTCGCATCCCCTTACAAATCTTACTAATCGTTCGGATAGCGCTTTCACTGATTCACACTACACAACTTCAGAGGATTTCACAGGTTTGAGATTTTTTGAGACACTTAAAGGTGGTTCCATCAACGTTTGCTCAGTCTTAAGTCTTAAGGTTTGTGTGTGTCACATCAGATGCAGAGCACAATTTCGATACGGCCCCTAGTGGACATATTGACAAGCTCACTCACTTTTTAACTCCACTTTTCTTTTTCGTCTTCACATTTTTGGACTAATCCAGCTTCCGTAGCCGGTGAGGGCATATTATCGCCTGTTGGATTGTGCATAATAAAAGAAGATTTGCAAGATTTGCTTAACTACACGTCAGTCTTTAGTCCTGTTTTTAATCCTATTCAAAAGATAGGGAAATGACATTGATTAAGCGCAACATTGGATAAGTGCAATTTCCGCTAAAGTGCTTGGTCCGGCCTGCATAGACATACGGTAATTTGACTTTGGATAAGTGCACGTGGCTGGGCTGAGACACACACACACACACACACAGCAAAAGTGTGGTATACAATTATTTATTGTAATAGTTTATATTATTGTATTAGCAACATTATTAAAACATAGCTTTGTTATGTGCTTTGTAATTAATGTGGCATTTTGGTTGGATCTCCGCTTCGCGTTGGATCTCTGTGTTGTTTGTGGGGACTGTAGCGTGATAGAACACGGAGATCGTTTGTGGTCAAATCTTTTTGAATTGTCTCCAAAAGGGTTTTTTTTTTGATGATTGATATACAGTCTGTAATTGTAGCAGTTAAAGAAGTAGAGTACGCACACTAAAAGAAATTAGTGCACACTCCACTTAAGTGCAAGTTCGGGTTAGGTCCCGAAGACGTGCACTTATCAGGAGTCGACTGTATTTACTGAAAAAGAGAATGTCAATGAAATCACGTCTGGTCCTTCAGAATGACCCGGCTGTAAATGGGTTTGAAGCAGAGCATTCACTCGTGTGTGTGTAAAGGAACCAAAATGAAAAAATCGCTACATTGTATTTTTTGTTGCACAGGTGTGAAAGCCCTAAAAGAACAGTGCAGTTGAGATGTAGCTATACATTTTTAATGGTGAACTTTTTAAGACCGCTGCGATTTATGGTTGTTTTAGAAAAAACGACTGAAGGCGGCGAAGCCTAAGGCTTGTAACAGTCCCTCGCCCTCCACAATCAAAACTGTGCGGGTAACTCTTGAGTTATTGACTTTTGCCATGGTTTGTTGAACGAGTACACACACACACACATACACACACACAAACTCCATTTTCTGTGAAACTCCAGCATCTGTGAAAGCTAAACGTTTTCGCAAAACAATCTCACTCAACTCTGGAGTAATGCAGATCTACCGACTCTGAGTATCTCTCGCGATTTAGACATTATCACAAGGGATTGACAAATTATGAATGTCTACGCAGGTTCTTTCCCAACACCGTTGCTTGAGTGTTTGGCCCGGGGTGTAATGGGAGAGATTATACACACAGAAGGCCATGAAAGGTCTCCTTGTGCTCAGGCGGAGCTCATGACCATTGATTTGCAGTGTGTTTGGGGTTTCTAAATCTGCAACATGGTGTGTTTTAAAACACATAGAAATACAAGTCCAATAGCGTCAAATCAGAATGATAATGTGCTTTAGGAAATTTGACAACAAACTTTAGGCTCCTTCCCAGCCTCCTATTGGCGGGAATTGACAACTGGGACGTGATTTTGAAAATGAGACAAAAAACTTTGACCTCAAACATTAGGCACCTCCCCAAATTCTCATTGGCTAAGATGTAAATCTTAAAGCATCATAGACCGTGTCACACGTTAGTATATTTGACGGCAAACTTTAGGCTCCTCCCCAAACTCTCACTGGTTGAAATGCGTGTCTATTTGCATCAACGCAGAATGATGACTATTGAAAAAGAACATGACGATTTTAGAAAATTGGACAAAAAACTTTGACAAAAAACCTTAGGCTCCTCCACAAATTCTCATTGGCTGAGATGCAACTCGAATGACGACTGCAACACAACAAAATTCGCCAATTGATTGTGAAACTAAACAAACCAGGGAGAATAAAGTCTCCACGTCACTTTTGACTTTCTGTAGCAGCCGCACAAAATAAAAATAACAATAAATGTTAAAGCCTTCTGGAATAAGGACCCAACACATGCTCCAGGTTTCCATCTCTGTAGGTCAAGGTCTCCCTGCGCTCGGGCTTTGCGGAGCTTGTGACCATTGATTTGCAGTGTGTTTGGGGTTTCAAAATCTGCAACATGGTGTGTTTTATAACCCAGGGAACGAGCGGCAAGACGTCGCTGAACTGAGGCACTTAGTGTATTACGGAAAAATTGATGAAACTCTGAATTTCATATGGAAATGTGCCAACTCGGCCTGATTGATTTCTTCGCGGATCCATTTGAGGTGATGATTTATGAGCGTCGACGCGGACCCTACAAACGAAAGAGGAATGCACTCGTGGATGGCTGATAAATGGATATTCAACGGCAAATAACATTTGTTTTGCTATCGACAACAGCTGGAATCGAGTAGCCGGTGTCAAGGTTGTCCGGAGGGGGCGGGGGGGGCACCTGCCCACCGTCCCGTGTACAGTCAACTGATATTAGCGCACAACCCTCGCTCCAGGCAACTGTTCTCCTTCAGCCGCTCGAGAGATGACAAACAGAAGGAAGAATCGAGACTCTGGTCAGAGGAGAGAAGCCATGACGCTGCCTCCAATCAGAGCAAAGCAGTCGCATTCAGCATCCACGCCTTCGCCCGCTAATTGAAAACAGGGCCGAGTAATCAGAGAAACAGCGGCTAAATGATCTCATATGCAAACAGAATTCAGTTAAAAGCCGTTGGGCTGTGACTGGTGGTCTTTTATATCAGAGATGGAAGCGCTCAGAGTCACGGAGAGGAAGAAGACTCAACACAAAGACTCGGTTTTAAGGAATGACACATTTGACGAAGCTTGGGGGGGAAAGGCGTCTCATAATGGAATCACTTCATCAGGAACTCAAGTGCCCGAACGTGGGATCCATCTGTTGTGTGGTCGGACCCCTCCGTCCCCCCTCGCCACCTCCCTCATCCTCCTCTCTGTGCCACGCCGGCCAAGAATCATCTCTCAGGTGTGTGGGATCATTCCTGTTGTTGAGGCGTCGTTTCATTACCGCTTTAAGAGACGTATAGATAATCATTCAAATCGCTGAGAGACGAACCCCACCCCGCCGCTAATTCAATCTGCCCACAGCAAAACACGCCAAACAACATCCATTATGGTCACACAGTTAATTGGCATCGGGTGGGGGGGAAGCGCTTCAGAGGACAAAAGCAGACCTGCCGTTCTTTTTTTTTGTACATAACCAGTCTGAGGTGCCGATTCTCTCGCGGCTCTTCACGTCGTCATTTGGCAGCGGAGGCACAGAGGACAATAATAGAAATGGCTGGTGAGATGATGCTAGACAAATATGTTTTAGCAGTTCATTACGCCTGCACTGTATTTCCAGCAATGATCGTTCCAGCAGTCATGAAACCCGACACGCTTTACAACCCCACGTCTACTGCCGAATGTTTGCTCGCCATCCGGCAATGTTGTTTTCAAACGGAAGCACATTATCATCGTTTGAAATGAGATCGACAGTCGATACTGGCAGCATATTTAACGTTTCAAATGTGCTCGTTCTGGTTTTATGGTGGCGCTTTCCCCTACAGCAGCACATATTTAGCAAATGATTTTTTTTTTATAGCTGAGAAAATAAACACTCAACTCAAAAGCGTCGCTTTCTCTAGTCAGTGTAGATGCTGCCGTGAATTGGGTTCATGGAAATTACAACAAATTGAGACGAATAAGTGTCGATTCTGTGGAAATGTAGATAATAATATTTAAATTTATTTATTTACTTACTTTATTGTTCATTGTGTAATGTGGCAAATCTTGCAGACTTTAGGCTCCACCTCAAACTCTCATTGGCATGTCCAATGGTGTCAAAGCAGAATGACAACACCTTCAAATACTTGACAACAATCTTTAGGCTCCTCCACGGCCTCCCATTGGCTGAAATGCATGTCCCCTAGCGTCAAAGCAGAATGATAATGTACTTTCAAAAATTTGGCAACAAACTTTAGGCTCCTCCACAACCTCCCATTGGCGGATATTGTCCAATTGCGTCAACACTGGGAATTATGAAATTGACTTTTTTTTACTTTTGGACTTTAGAGACTTTAGAAAATTGGACGAAAGAATAACAACTGCGAAAATTGGACAAAAATAATGACTTTAGAAGGATGAACTTGGAAAATTGGATGAAAAACTTTGACAACAAACATTAGGCACCTCCTCAAATTCTCATTGGCTGAGATGTACATCTTAAAGCATCATAGACCGTGACATACTTTAGAACATTTGACGCCAAACTTTAGGCTCCTCCCCAAACTCTCATTGGCTGAAATGTGTGTCCAATTGCATCAACGCAGAATGACTGCGAAACTGAGAAAATTGGACAAAAAACGTTGACTACATACTTTAGGCTCCTCCCCAAATTCTCATCGGCTGAGATGCAGATCGAATGACGACTGCAACTTTTGAAAATTCGCCGATTTTATTCTGCAACAAAACAAACCAGGGAGAATAAACACAGAAATTCTCCACGTCACTTTCGACTTTCCGCAGCAGCCGCACAAAACAAAAATAACAATAAACGCTAAAGCCTTCTGGAATAATCGCACGGCTTGTTGTCTGGCTTCTGTCTCTTTGACCCTCAAGCATCCAACACATGCTCCAGGTTTCCATCTCTGCAGGTCCCGGGCACATGGCCAGCGCTCTCGTAGGCCCTCGGATTAAAAACAAACAAATCTCAGCGTGGCACACGAGCACACGCCAATGCAACCTGTTCCTCGTCCTCACCAGGTAGTCAAGTGTCTTTCAGCGCTGTCAGAATGCCCTGCTGTTCACGCCCAACAACAGCCCTTCTTCTGCTGGTTTTGTTCTCTTAAAGTCGTTTTTGGGCTTTACATCGCCACTACCAAGCTCGCCAACGGTTTTAGAACCTTTTTTTTTTAGTGAATTGCCTGCTTCAAGTCCAACTAAGACGGCGAGTGTGAAAGGCAAACGGAGAGTGACAAGTAAGAGCGCACAGAAATAAAAATGGCATCGCTGCTGTCACAGTACTAAAAACTTTTGACATTTACGGACCTATTTAATTACAGACTGGTGCTGTTCGGCCGGTTCCCCATTAAAGCCCGTGATAAATCTTTTGTGTCGAAAGAAGCGCTCGAAAAAAATGATTCAAGCCTGTCTTAAATATGACATATTTACATCTAGTTTGCTTTGCTTAAATATGTTATTTTTAGAAATATACATTTATATTTAATAACAGGAACACAAATATTTAAAATATTTTCACCTACGAAACTCGTTAGCTAAAATAAACAAGTTTGTTTAGGGAACTCATTACGCATGCTCATTGGAGCAGCCATTGTTGATCGCAGTTCTTTAACTATTTTTAAACTTTAAAATAAAGCAAAAACACGTCCTGTTTCTAGAATTATAGCTTCACTTGAAGCTATTTGTCGTAAAAGGAGACAATAGGTGTTTAAATAAGGTAAACGAGCAACATTGTGAATGTGTCTACTGCTTTTTAGAATCAGGTCGGCTGTAATTATATGTCCATTTTAATTCTGGCTAGGTGACGGTATTTTGTTATAGTGGCTACGAGAGCAAATTCTTCGCTGATTGAAGTTTCTCTGTTAGGCATGAAGGGAGAAGAAATAGAATGCATTATTAATACGTATTATTATATAATGATAAATGTTACTTATTTTCCTGTTAATAGTATGAGTGTGAGTTAGACAAACAAATATTTTATGTAAATATATTAATATTTATGTAATATATATAAATATTATTGTAGCTGCATTTGTTGAAAAATGAGTTGAACTAATTCAGTTAAATTATAGTGCATGGATATGTGTCAATTGAGTTGGAGCTGTGTATATTTATTGGATGAAAATCCTGCCCACAATTTAATTGAGTTCATCCAGTGGGCAATTTTTTTTCAGGATGGGGTGGTGCTCGGCTACACATGCGTTGATCGGCAGCACAAATACTTGTAAGCAGCAGAAAAAAAGACAAATATTTGGTGAAGGTGTGTGAATGCTGAGTGTGTCCAAGTGCGTTTGTTTTAGCACGGTGGTGTTGCCTATTGAGGGAGTGTCGCTGGCGGCCATTCGCTGTCAGTGTTGCCGCGACGACTCCAGAACTGTTGTCAATGGCACCAAAGGTTTGCAAAGCGTCAGCATTATTTAGGGAAGTCAAGAAGTTTCGCTTCTTTTTTTGGTCTATCTTGCTCAACAGAAGCGTTCGAAAAGCATTGTGCTGGTCGTAAAAATATGTTTCAGTTGTGGATAATCGTCTGATTGGCTGTGACTGGATTGAATTCACGCAAACACACACACACACACACTTTGACAAAAAAAAAATCATAGACTTCACGTAATTTAGAACATTTTTGCAAAGAAATAGCCGACCTGGCATGAACCTTGGTTCTTCATTAAAACATATTAACACATTTTAGAAATACTGTAAATAAATAAATAAATAAATCAGTTGATGCACTGTGGCAGGAAAAAAACAACAGTCTAATTTTTATATTCACATCTCTAGTCGTGAATGAACAATGCTTTATTTAAAATATATTATGTCAACACAAAACTATGTAAAACGTAATCTAGAGTTCAAATAAAATTGCATAATTTTTTTTCGTTGAAAAGTTTTCTTCTGATTTTGACTTTGGTGGGTGTATTTTTGTGTAAGACGCTGGCCCCTACATGCCCATACCCCCCCCCCCCCTGTGCTCTGCAGGGTTAAATGCAGAGCACAATTTCGATACTGCCCCTAGTGGCCATTTTGGCAAACTCACTAACTTTACTTTAAAAGTACGTATTAGGACATGACAGTTCCTAAAAAAAAATCCTAAAAATCTAGGTACTGACTTTAAAACTGGAAGGAAAAACCCAGCGCATGTTCGAGAAAGAAAAAACTGACCCTTCGTTTTGTCTTTATTTCTTACTTTCCCTCCCTTCATTATCTGTTGAACTCTCTGGCTCCATCCTTCCCACTCTACCCAGCGTTACCCCTCGATATGCCGGCGAAATGAGAATAGATTGGCCCATCCACAAATGGTGCCAGGTGGCATTTAGACCCCTGAGAAGACACGAGTGCAGTCTATCTCGCTCACAGTGACAGACGTCAGGCCTGGAGAGAAAGGAAGAGGAAAGAGCGAAGGAACGGAGGAGGGAAAGCGCGGAAAATCCCCAGTAAGTCCAGGCAAACGTCCTGCTGGAGACACGCTTGTTTCCTCGTCATTATCTCAAGCTGGTGTTGCACAGCGGGCCAGATGTACGTGTGGGAGTGCCACAATAGCCATGCGCTTTTCTTCCCAACTGGCATGTAATCTTAGTCTGTTCTGAAGCCCAACAGGAAAGCTGGAAGAGACGACACGCATAAGCAGATAGTAAAACATCACGGCGGAGTGTTTGACGACTTTGTAAATGGCAAAGACATAGACCTTAGACGCCAAATAGAGAGAGAGATAGATAGATAGATAGATAGATAGATAGATAGATAGATAGATAGATAGATAGATAGATAGATAGATAGATAGATAGATAGAATATGTGAAGACACACAGACACGTATGTACATATATTTACATACACACATTTAATAAGTAGTTTATATATGTATAATGTATAATTTG
>MU204446.1:25704530-25725558 GCA_017309775.1 Paedocypris sp. Pulau Singkep | reverse complement strand
GGGATGAATGGATAGATGGAAGGAAGGACAGACGGATGGACGTACAGACAGACAGACAGACTGATTGGCTGATGAAACCATATGGTTTAGATAGATGGATGGATGGATGGTATATGTATATATAAAGTATATGTGTAGATACAAAATATTACAAACATAGTAAAATACATAGGAATCATTATTGAATCAAAACAGTTTCTTACTTGCTTTAATCACCGCTAGACAGTTTCATCCAGCCAACTTCCTCCACACCGTGTTCCACTTGGCCTGGACATCCTGCACCCAGCGTGCTTCTAACCAACATTCCTAATTTTGATTTAGTACGGCCCGCGTTTGTTTGATTGATCTTCTCTTAGTTCTGCTAAATTCTAAGCAAGTCAACTCTTGCAAAGGCGCGTTGCAAAAGGATATTAATCACGAGCGGGACGATGGCGAAAGAGCCAGTGTCGTGTCATTGTTTCCATTGTTGGGAAATACCTGTTTTTCATGTTCTGCAATCCCCTTTCCTCATTCAGAGCAAAAGCCATGACTTCCTGCCATCTGGGTAAGCAGTTTTTATTGTTCCAGCCTGAAAACAAGAACTCTAAAGATAGCGTGTGGATTACGTTGCAGTGTGCCAGCGACCATGATAGCTGGTTCTTCTGGACCCTGAGTGACCCCCGTGATGCTCAGGCTTTTTCGCTTGAGTAATGAAAACAAAAGGAGTGGACAAGAGATGGAGAGACGGAGAGGAAGGCAAAGGCGACGTGATGGTGACAAATTGTCTCGGAGTTCTTGAGAACAACACGGGAGATGGATGGAGGCGGCACGTTCCATTCGTTATCGCTGACCCCCCCGTTCCATCAACAGATGAAAGAGCGCCACAGTCCAAAGAACACGGACACGGGACGGTGTAGCAGGCCATCATCCTTCAAAAGCCTCCTCTGCTAACACCTTCTCACATCTTCTCACATCTAGCCGCCCAACGACCCCACACGCATTGATGAGGGGCCGGGGTGCGGACCCCACACTCACCCCCAGCTCTCAAAGAAAGCTTCCTATTGGTAGAGCCAGCACCTGTGATGTCATGGACGGGTCCCGATGCCAGGCGAGTCCTCCTCAGTAATGGAGATGAAGGCCGCACTCAAGTTCAAGTTTATTATATGTAGAGCGCTTTTCTTAGTTTGAAAGCAACGCACTGTCACTATGCGAATTAGGGGAAAAAATTGTCTTTAAAGAAGAAAAAATGTCCACTAATTATATGTGTTCAAAAATTTGGGAAAAGGAGTCAGTCTGAAAAAAGATTTGAATAATTTCACTTCATTTATTGAAATTAGACAATAAATCTTGTTTTTTTTTCCTTACAAGATAAATTAACTATGGTAGTATTAGGAGTAAGTGATGACTTTGCTTGTTTCAAGAAGAAAGGCATGTTCAAGCTTAGAAAAGAATGCCACAGAACCTCCATGTCGGAATTGTCAAGTAAAATGTTCTTATTATAAGATGTTTCTCAATTTAAGAAACTACCGGTAGCTACTTTTTTATATTAAACGCAATGAGAACAAGAACTGAAATGCAGAAACAAATCTAACTCTGTAACAAGATTTTTTGTCTTGAATTTTCTCATCCCATTGGCAAATAATTTTACTTTAATTTAATAGTTTTTTTTCTCATTTTGTTTTTTATTTTCCTGTTTTTTCACGTGTGTATTTTTGCAGTGTGTACATATTGCGAATGTATATATTCACACACGGTACAGGATTCTGAATTATCGGCGACTCCAAATGTCATTGATTTTTGAAAATAAAGAGCAGAAAAAGTGCTCAAAGTCACTCGGCATCAATGCAGTTTTCAGACGGATGTGGAATTACCATAAGAGTGTAAAGGAAACGACGGCAGCACTGCAAAAAATAAATTCTTTACAAGCCAAAAATCATTGAAATTGCACAATAAATCAAAGAACAAAGAAAATAGTGACTATTGAAGTAAAATTAGGGTTAGGCCAATCTCAACCCATTGGCAGGTACGTTGTTTTACTTTATTTTGAGGGTTTTATTTCTCACTAATTTTTTCATTAGTGTGAGCTAAAGAATCTTGAAATTAGACATTAAATCTTGTTTTCTTTTCTTGAAAGATTTATTTGCTTGTTTCGAGAAAGTTGAATTTTCTTTCTTGGAAAAAAAATGTTGATTTTGATGATATTTTACCCTGAATTGAGACATTTTTCAAAGTAGACATTGTGTTTTTTTTTTAAACACAGAACTTTCTGGAACAAGAAATGTCAAGTCAAATGTTCTTATTTCAAGAACGTAATGTTTCTCCATTTGAGAAACAACTACTTTGTAATATTAAAGCCAATGAGAACAAGAACTGATTTGCAGAAACAAATTATACGCATAACAAGATTTTTTTGGTCTCCTTTCAAGTCAAATTTTCATTTGCAGATAATTTAACTTGATTTAAGTTTTTTTTCCAACTCATTTTGTTTTTTATTTTCTTGTTTTTTTAATGTGGATCTTTTTTTTTTTACAATGTGTGTGACCCGCCCTGTGATTGGTCAGCCACTAATCCAGAGTGTGAGGCCCGATTTCCTGCTCAAAGTTGGAAGCGATTGGCTCCCTATGCATCAGATGGGATTGGAGGTGGGCTTCAATTCACTTTAAACATAGAATAATTGTTGCTTGTGAGTGAAAACCACTTTGGTATGAGCAGAAAA
Organism: Paedocypris sp. Pulau Singkep; assembly: GCA_017309775.1. Lineage (NCBI taxonomy): Eukaryota > Metazoa > Chordata > Actinopteri > Cypriniformes > Paedocypris > Paedocypris sp. Pulau Singkep. The sequence goes on along the minus strand of MU204446.1, from coordinate 25,722,863 downwards.
CGACCCAAAGGAAAGAAACCATGCCTTGAAAGTCAAAAAATGCTTAAAACGAACCTCGACGTTGTGTGTAATTAACGCTTTGCCAAAGACAGTTCATCAGCTGGACAACAATGGCGCTGGGATTGAATTGAATTGAAAGTCCTTTATTCGTCCCCACAAGGGGGAAATTTCAATGTAAACCTGAAATTTCCGATTTTTAATGTGGGTAAACCTGCGCTCGAGCGTTCTCTGCATCTGCTGAAGGGTGGAAACGGCGAGATGAGAAGAATGAATGTTGATAAGGCAGATGATGGGGGAAGGGTAGAAGGCCGGAGACCTTCTCAGATGTCATCACTAAACTCACTGAGGCTGACAGGACGCCGGCTTTGACGGTCAGATCCTGACGCTAAACTTTCCACTCGGATAAATGTAAATGAATATTAAGGCTGCGTGCACGGAGTGGAAGTGGTTTGTGGCGGCAAACACACACAAACACACACACAGGGGAGGAGGAGAACATTTGTGGGCTGGCGCTGACTAGATAGGGTGATAGATTAAGCACTGTGCCACCCTCTGAAGCAGGTATCATCATTCAGAGTGGCAGGCTGAGCACTATAGGACTTCCTGCTGAGGATCCTGCAGTAATACAGCTGCTCCACATAACCATAATCTACACGCCACTCCGAAAAAAGCCGGGAAAAGACACAGAGCGGCGGAAAAAAACACCCCACAATCGCACGTTCTAGGAGTGCAGAAGTGCCAACGTAACGTGTAGAAAAGACGGAGACGGAGATCTCGGTGCTTCGGAGAAACAGATGCCAGCAGAAGCTTGAACAAAAGAGACGGCGAGCCCCCGCGCTCACCAGTCCTGGAGGTAATAATGGTTAGCAACCTGAAAAATGTTCTTATCTGGGGACGGGAAAAAAAAAGCCTCAGACAGTAATAAATGAAATAATTGTACTAAACACATTAATCCATGTCGGGGGCCCCGGGGACCGCTGGGAGTGGGGGGGGGGGGGTCTGTGAGTGTTAGAGGTAGTGAATGGCACTAACCTGCCAACACAAAGTCTCTCTCTTTCTTTCTCTCGCTCCCTCTTTCTCTTTTTCTCCTCGACCCTCGGCAAACAGTGTATTTTTTTGCCCTGTCTTTCGGGAGGCAGGGGTCGTTATTAATCTTGCTGGCTTGCTTAGCTTCAGGCATCACAGCAGGGCAGCATCTGGGACTCTGTGTGCGTGTGTGTGTGTGTGTGTGTGTGTGTGTGTGTGTGTGTGTGCAAGCCAGGATACAGATAATGCATAGACAAGGCCCGTGTTTGCGTGCGTCTTATGCAGAACGGAGCTTGTTCTCCTCCTGATGCTGCCGTTTAAATGTAAATTACACCAGCGTGCTCGGATTCTTCGGCTGCTTTAGACGTCACATAAATTTGCCCGAGTTAAAAGAATGAAACTGAAGACACTCGTCTCCAATCATAAATCCACTGTGTGTTTCTGCCCATAGGTGTTTAGGAAATTAATAAGGCTGAGAAAAGATGAATGTAAATGATTTGGACAGGATGAGTGAAGGATATACACTGTACAGAATGAGTAATGTATAAATAACTATATAAATCAATATACTCTCTTTCTACACACACACACCTTGCATTAATGTCCCTTTGTAATTGGACGCAAAGGTGAACCTCAGTGAACGTTGAGAAGTCCTGATCACCACGGCAACCAGGACAGCAGACATCTGCATGCACCGTGGACCTTCGGACACTCTATATAACACTGCATTGTGTTTATATGACTGACGGGCCCTGAAATAGAAGTGTGTGGAAGAATTGCATCAGTCCATTCCACTTGGTATTAGTTTTGGTATGTTTAGGTGAAAATGTATTTAGTCATATATTTATGTATATTTTGCCAAATTGTATTTTTTTTTTATATTCTTGTACCTTGTGTTATATCTTGTTTCTAGAAAATTGTAGTTATTTATTGGTTTTATTCAGTCTTGTTATTTTTCTTTTTGCACCGGAGGAGTAGCAATACTAATTTCATTGTAACCCTGTGATACAATGACAATAAAGCAAATCAATTAAAATCTATTCTGTTCTATTGTAAATAAGTCAAGCTTTCTGATGACCCTCGGATTGATCATTAAATGCAAATTCTGTAAATGTAAAACCAAAGTGTGATAGAGAAACAGTAAGTTTCCAGCAGGTTATATATAATGGAAAACAGAGAGGGTGCTTTTAAAACGTTGGTCTAAATATTTTTTTACAGGTTCCAATTTAAATACAGTAGCGTGATTTATAATTATTATTATTGTTGTTATTATTATTATTATTATTAATTTTAACTGCTGCCACACTTTGTCAATGTCTTTCCATATATCTGTCTGTGTCTCTCCAATTATTCTAATATATCTATCTATCTATCCATCCATCCATCCATCCATCCAATCAACCATCGCTTTTGCTAATTTCTGAGGGTTTTCTAATGGATTTTGTGACATTAAATTGACAATGTATTGTCAATGACGCTTTTAAAGAGGAAATACAGACGGAGAATGGAGTCTGATTCGGTTTATGCGCGTTTTTACCGTAATAAATGAAACGCTCCAGGCTGCAGCGTCAGCGTTTCCAGACAGAACGGCGGTAAATATATAGCTAAGCAACGTATCTGATAATCATGTTTTTAAAAGTAATCATATCAAGGTTGTAGAAGAGGTACGGCACCGAATGTCAGAACCGTGTTAGTTTCACGCGTGGCGTGATAGATGCGAAGCGACGAGCCGAAGCCTTTCGCTCTGACTCCGCACTCGCGCTCGGGTAATTCCGCAGGAGCCGGGAGAGAGGTGCGTCCAATCAAATCCCGGGGGAGGGGTTTGGGAAGCCGCCTCGGCCAATAGGGCCTCTGTAGTGGTATCACGCCCCACGTGGGCCAGGAATCTCGTACTCACCGACGAGCACGCTTTGAATCCGCTGCAGCCAATCACGTGGGAGCGAAGTGTTAATCTCAACGCGGATTGGCCAGCAGTTTCATACAAACCTTTATTCGCCTGCGCCGTTAACTCATTCCTGCCACGGCCACTCGCGGAACATTTCTCACTCGCGTCCCGAGCATTTTCTCGTCAGCAAAATAAACGTTTGGGCGCAAATTGTATATAGAAAATCCCTCGTCTCGCGGAAATCTCCATCCATTAAGCCGTAAACCATTAGCTTGATTACATTAGGGCGAATTTTACACGGGCTCTGTTGATATGTAGGTGCCAAGAGTATTAGGCACAAAATGTGATGTTCTTAAATAAGCGGCCTGATTGAATAGACGGATGTGAGATGTAAAAATGCCCCATCTTTTGTGGGGGATACTCTCGCTTGTAATAATACGGCATCAGAGCAAACTGTGGAGTAATATTTAGCGCCAGCCCCTCGACTATAAATTCAACAGTGTCGTGGGAAACTGACCAGGCCGGAGGAGTAGCCTACACTCAAACTGCTTTATGTACACTTTATATAATGCGCTTTAAAATGGTAATTACTTCCAGAACGTTTCGGGACCTGATGCTTAGCGCACGTAGAAAGTTTTACACTCGATTCGGTTTTTCGGCACAAATGTGCGAAATGTGCAGCGTTTCTTATTTTATTTGATGATTTGGTTGTTCATTTCTCACTTTTTGTCAAATGCTCTGTTAGTTTCATTTTCATATAAATACTGCTGTAACTGTAACTCTCTAAATCTGTAAATATCTATCTCTCTTTTTCTCTCTTTCTCTCTCTCTCTCTCTCTCTCTCTCTCTCTCTCTCTCTCTGTGTGTGTGTGTGTGTGTGTGTGTGTGTGTGTGTGTGTGTTTGTCATTGTGTCCATTTATTTTCTCTGATCTCTCCATCCATCCATCACATTACTGTCCTATCTATCTATCTATCTATCTATCTATCTATCTATCTATCTATCTATCTATCTATCTATCTATCTATCTATCTATCTATCTATCTATCTATCTATCTATCTATCTATCTGTCTGTCTGTCTGTCTGTCCGTCCGTCCGTCCGTCCGTCCGTCCGTCCGTCCGTCCGTCCGTCCGTCCGTCCGTCCGTCCGTCTGTCTGTCTGTCTATCTATCTGTATTTCTGTCTGTCTTCCTGGCTGATTTGCACACATTTTGTAAAAGCCAAACTTCTCACCCCACAGTGAAGAGTTACCCCGTTTTACAGTGTTTTATAGTATATTATAATGTGCTTCGTTACAGATCAGCTGGAGAAATCACGTGATCTCATTAACTCTCCGTAACGAAAGGATGCGTGTTGGGTTTTTAAGAGCACGTTACGTTCTTATGCCGAGTCACGTGCGTTGCAACACGATCAATATGTCTTGTTCATTTCTTTTTGCATAAGTGTTGCGGAAACCTAAGTGCATCTTTAGCAGCTGTGATGATTTAAGCCCCACAGCCACTTGCCTAACCCTTGGACTCCTGTTTGGCACCTTTCTTTGACTGAAAGATCCCGTTTGTGGAGAGAAGCTATAAAACAAAGATTAAAAATAGGCAAGAGAGTATAATCCCATGACGCTTACAGTCAAAGAGGCACCACAGCTGACAAACCGAGCATTAATCTCTTTTTTCCTACCGAAGGGGCGTCGCGGGTCGACGTGTTAGACAACAGGGACGCCTAGAGGTCAGTAGCGGTATTACGCCGGATGAATGGCGCTCTTTTCGTTTACCCCCGATGAATAATGCAGGAGATGTGCAGTTTAGCTGCTCCCATGGTGGACGAGGAGGTCACCCACAGCCGCATGGAGACCACGACTGTACCGGGCTGCGGTGACATCTTCAGCCGTCACGGCTCCGCTCAGCTCCGCCTTCCTCCATCACTGCTCGGGGGGATGATGCTGCTGAAGTAGACGAACTCATTTAGCACGCCTTAAGATGCTCTAATGAAAGATTATGTAATCGACGTAAACAAAAACAACACAATAGAATGAATCCGTGACGTTTGTGAACAGAGATGCGTGTCTTTTTTTTTTTTTTTTTGGATGGAAGGATTTAATGAGGTTCCAGAATAGGAAAGGCAGAAACTGTGGAAGGGGTGAGACAGCAGAGATCACAGGTTGAGGGTATTGTGAGAGACGGGATAAAAATGAAAGGGATGATGAAGAGGCAGAGTGAGAGACAGGATGAGGGAAAGGGGGGAGATGAACTGGAGGGAGGGAGGGGGGAGTAGATGGTAACATTATATCGGTGGCACCGGCGCTGCTCCCGACAGTGCGGGGAATAGTAACCGCGCGGTTAATAGGGTAGAAAAAGCTAGAGGCAGTTAATTCTGAAATGTTCATTTTTAAACTCGAGCCCCACGCCCTACTCCCTTCCTCCCTCCCCCTCTCTCTCTCTCTCTCTCTCTCTCTCTCTCTCTCTCTCTCTCTCTCTCTCTCTCTCTCTCTCTCTCTCTCTCTCTCTCTCTCTCTCTCTCTCTCTCTCTCTCTCTCTCTCTCTCTCTCTCTCTTACTCTCTGTCTCTCTCTCTATGCCTGTGTCACTCAATCACTCTCTCTTCTCTCTATTATTTCCTTTGTCACCCTCTCTCTCATATCTCTCTCTTTCTCTTTCTTTCTCTCTCTGCCTATCTCACTCAATCACTCTCTCTTCTCTCTATCATTTCCTTCGTCACCCTCTCACTCTGTGCTGATCTCTCTCTCTCTCTCTCTCTCTCTCTCTCTCTCTCTCTCTCTCTCTCTCTCTCTCTCTCTCTCTCTCTCTCTCTCTCTCTCTCTCTCTCTCTCTCTCTCTCTCTCTCTCTCTCTCCTCTCTCTCTCTCTCTCTCTCTCTCTCTCTCTCTCTCTCTCTCTCTCTCTCTCTCTCTCTCTCTCTCTCTCTCTCTCTCTCTTCTCTTCCCCTGTTCTCCTTCTTTTACTCTGGTTCTCTCATTCTTGCCCCCTCCCCTCTACCCTTCTCTTAGTTTCTCTTTCAACCTCTATTTCTTTGTACTTTCATCCGGTCTCTTACTTTCCTCCATCTCTCCCTCTTTCTAAACCCCACATTCTTTCCATCTTTCTGACACGGTTCTTCCAAATTACTCTTTCAATCTCTATTTTTTTCTTTCTCACTCACTCACTCACTCACTCACTCACTCACTCACTCACTCACTCACTCACTCACTCACTCACTCACTCTCTCTCTCTCTCTCTCTCTCTCTCTCTTTCTCTCTCTCACACACACACACCCTCCTCGGGCTGTGTAGTAATGATAGCTATTTGACTTCCATCAGAGGAGCTGGGTAATGGTCTCTAAAGAACCATTTCAGACTCAACCTGGCAGCTCTGGCCCCCCAAAAACATCTGCTTGCCTATCAAGAGGTACCACTGCAGCAGAGCAGACATCCTATTCACACCAGCTCACTCGTGCACACACACTCGTGCACACACACTCGTCACGCGCAGTATTGTGTCATGGAGTCGGGCCTGACTTCAGGTAATGGACCATGGGAATGTTCCTGAGTGCTGAGTCGCTCCCAATCTCTGTTACAAGCCGTAAAAGTCAAAACGTGCAAGTCTGAACTGTACTTACTTACACATATTGCGATTTAATCCAGTGTTTTAAATGGTCTTTTAAAAAGATGTATTCTACATTTTTTATTTCTGCTGGTTGGTGTTTAAAATCATAATCATGTCAGCACCTTCATAGATGTTCACAAATAGCAGTTTAATCAGAATAAAAAACATATATACCGGCGGTAATAACGTTTACGAATTTTACAAGAAGTGTTACAGTAATCGATTTGCCGCTTTGTGCATTTATTGAACTCTGGTTCCCCCTAGTGGCCAAAAGTAGAGCACGTCTCTCTCACACACTTCTGACCACGTGGTTAACGTCATTAGCCTAATACTAATGATTGATACACAAAAAACTTTTTAGAAGTTGTTCACCGGCTGTACGTAAACGGACGCGTCTGCGATACTGTAGTTGTAGTAAGAAGAATTAACCTGGCTCACAGGTCAGCGTAGCTTTTCTCTCTCAAAGAGCAAATCTCTAAACTGTCAGTCGGCCTGCGGAGGGATTACGAGCCATAGACAAGCTTTTAACTCATTGACGAAATCCTCAGTGTGGCGAGATTTGATTGGGAGAGAAGATCAAAGATGCTTCCCAATCTGTATGTTGGCATAAAGAGAAAAACGTATTGTTAAAATCCACATATCCACAATTCACACATTTATATTATCAGTGTGTTTGTCCAGACGAGGCCTGTGAGTGTATCGATGGCTCTTACGCTAAAGCTGATGCGATGTAATTCTTGGTGAGTGTAATCTGCGTGAGTTCAGACTTTTGGTCTTAGTCGTGCAGAGCTTGGCTGGATTTTGCAGGTTATTTTAAGAATTTATCCCAGTGTTAATAAGTTTCCATTCGATTGAAATGCCTGTACATGCATCCAAAGCGTTTTTAAATTAGCCGAATTTAAACATAAGGGTCACAGGGCGAGTGGAAGGTTTGTGCTTAAACGGTCCTGGACCAAGGTAAACAAGGGATAGATTTGCCAAAGCCAATAACCTTTAATGAACATCTTATTGTTCTGCTTACGAGCGTGTTTGGGTGTCCCGGGCCTGTGCGTGTGGACTCAGGCTTACCCCGTCCCACACGCGGTCAGGCCCTGACAGATGGAGGGGGAGGGGCTTGTAAGGGACAGGGGTGCTGCGGATTAGAATGGGCTAATAAAAGAGTCCGAGCATTGAGAGGCAGATTAGGTGCCTGCAGAGGAGACTGTTCCGGAGAGTTTGCATCGTGACAGACAGGATGGATGGATGGATAGATCACTGAAAAACAGATACCAGACAGACAGACAGATAGATAGGCTGACAGACAGACAGATAGGATGGATAGATAGATCACTGAAAAACAGATACATACAGACGTACAAACAAATGAATAGACAGATAAATATACAGATATGATGGATGGATAGATCACAGAACAACAAATATGAGGCAAATACGGTAGATAGAAAGTTACAAAAATGCTCAGATAGATAGATGGATGGATGGATGGATAGATAGATAGATAGTAAGACAGATAGACAGACAGATATATATATATATATATATATATAGATAGATAGATAGATAGATAGATAGATAGATAGATAGATAGATAGATAGATAGATAGATAGATAGAAAGATAGATCAGAGACAAACAGATGGATGGATGGATGGATCGAAGAAAAACCGGCAGACAGACTAATAGATAGATAGATAGATAGATAGATAGATAGATAAATAAATACTTCAGTAATACCAAATGAAGTGTTTACAGTATCCAGCTGCCTACTAATATTGAAAAAAAAAGTAATAAAAAAGTAATATTGCAAATAACAAGCAAGAACAAGAGCCTGGCCTACTTCAGGTGATGGTGCCGTGACCCTGGAGCTGAGCGTGCGTGATAAGGCAGAGAAGAGCTGGCACTTCCACGGGCATCTGTGAATAAGCATCTGCTTGTCTGTCTTACCCACAGGTTTACAGTACGTCGCTGTAATAAATATGACCCTCAGAATCAGAGAAGTCAGGTAACCGTATCCCGGAAAGCCGATCCGCCGCTCCGGCCACTAGCGCTGGGGGAGGGCTCTGGTTACCCAGCTCCGTGTCCCACTGCCATCAGGACAAAGATGGTAGGAGAACTGTAGAGCGTCTGGATTACTGGGCCTCGAGTGGAGGAAACATCGAGAAAAGAAGCTGAGAGATAGGAGAGTTAGAACCGACAGTAGTGTAGATAGAGTGTTGTTGACATGGCGAGACGGGCCTGGCATCTTGGCGCAGTGTGAAGAAGATAATCCTCACAAACCATGGGACTGGAGGAGCAAGGACGGACGGATTGATCACACCAGTCATCGAGAACGTCTCTCTCGGCGGAAAACTGAGATGGAAAGGGAGTGAGACGGGGGAGAGAAGTGAAAGCGGCAGAGGAGAAGGAACCATCGGGATCTGGGTGACGTCAGCAGCTCTGTGGATTGAGGTGTTGAGTCCTCCTGATTATAATCTGATCTGATTAGGAAACGCACTGGGGGAAGAAAAAAAAATCTCCAGAGCCTGTGCGAGCTCTCCGGGGAGCGACACGTCTGGTTCTGAAGATCTGGAAGAGCTGGAGAGAAACCTTCCTGTGCTGCTGATCGTTCAAAGAGTAGTCTTCACGTTACTCAACACTGAGTAGTCAACACTTTTTGGCGTGCGGGGCGGTCGGGAGCCAGAATGCCTTCCAATGGCAGCAAAGCCCTCAAGCTCCAGTTCGGACTCATCAACCACGAGAGCCGCTATCTCACCGCGGAGGCGTTCGGCTTCAAGGTCAACGCCTCCGCTCCCAGCCTGAAGAAGAAGCAGATCTGGACGCTGGAGCAGGACGAGCAGGACGGTCAGGTGGTCTACCTGCGCAGCCACCTGGGACGCTACCTGGCGGCGGACAAGGATGGCAAGGTGAGCTGTGAGGCGGAGGGCAAGGACGCAGACTGCCGCTTCCTGATCGTGGCGCAGTCGGACGGGCGCTGGGCTCTGCAGTCGGAAGCCCATCTGCGCTTCTTCGGAGGCTCTGAGGACTACCTGTCCTGCTTCGCCCAGACCATCGGGGAGGCGGAACTCTGGGCCATGCACCTCGCCCTCCACCCGCAGGCCAACCTGCTGAGTGTGGCCCGCAAGCGCTACGCCCACCTGGCCTCGCCCGAGGGGGAGATCGCGGTGGACAGCAACATCCCCTGGGGCGTGGACGCTCTCCTCACTCTGGTCTACGCCGATGGAAAATACTGCCTGAAGACCAGCGACTGCCGCTTCTTGACCAATGACGGGAAGCTGGCGTCTGAGAACCAGCGCGGGACGGGCTACACGCTGGAGCTCAAGTCGGGCAAGTTGGCCTTCAAGGACTGTGAGGGGAGGTACCTGACCCCCATGGGTCCCACGGGCACCCTGAGGTCCGGACGCTGCTCCAAGCCGGGCAAGGACGAGCTGTTCGACCTGGAGGAGAGTCACCCGCAGGTGGTGCTTCAGGCTGGCAACCACAAGTTTGTCTCTATCCGACAAGGTTGGTGTTTTTTTGTTTCAGAGACACCACTTCACCCATTCATCTGGATGGAAGAAACATTGATGTAAAGCTACTTCTACTCTTTCGGCTTTTTCCTTATCAGGGGTTCGCCACAGCGAATCATTTTTTCCCCACTTTATTCTATACTGAAAAAACAGACGTAAAAAAAGATTTATGTAAAATGTTTTTATTAACAAAAAAAAAAACATGGCATTTGGTTGAGCATGACACGTGTGTGATGCTAGAAAATATATGAATACAAGGAAATTGATTTAGCATACGCAATATATATTATATGAAACATCAACAATTTATGTGTGTGTGTGTGTGTGTGTGTGTGTGGGTACATATTTGTAATCAGGGAGAGAGAGATAGAGCGAGAATGAGAGGCACACACACACACACACACACAGATAAGAGTAAATGTATGTATGTTAACATGTTTACACTATAAATTTACACACATGTACACTTTAATTGTCACAATTGAAAAGAGGATTGGACAGCAAATTAAATGAATAACATATTAAAAATAAACGAGTTGATGGATTTTTAAAATGGCCTCAAAACCACATTTAGTCTAATTAAAAAAGTAGAATTAGCCCCCCTTTTTTTCTTCAGATCAACCATTTTTGTTTAAAACCAGGCTTCCTCGTAATTTTGTTAGCAGGAAGCGGAGAGAAGAATTCCAAGAAGCTTTTCCACTTCCCCGAAAGACCTCGCAGTAATGAATCTGTTGATTAAATGAGCAAAGTTCCTGAATGAACTCGTCTTAAACTGGTCGGTGGGTCGGTCAAGCCGTTGGTCCGGTCTCCTCGGACGCCTCGAGGAGCAGATGCTGCGTCCTCATTATAACTCTTCAGAACATCTCAAACCTGTTGAGTAACCAGATTAGCGCCGAGGATCTTAACTACCAGTGTGAAATACCAACGCATCACTGTAGCACGTTATTTCATTAGCGGCGTTTCATTGTCATCAAACCGCCGTCGGACCCTCAGACGCTGCTGAGTTTTGATTGGCTTAACGAACACGCTGCATAATTGCGTTTCCTTGTCTTCACTGACTCGGCTGTTGTAAATCTTGCATGGAGTAACGCTATCCGCTATCCCCAGCGCAGCTCACGCCAAAGCACTTTCAGCCTCCCGCCATTGATAAATGAATATAAGAACCCAACGACTTTGAATATCCATAGTGAAAGCAAGCCGGGTCAGTAATGGATCTGCTCATTCATCTCTCGCTCCTTTCACACTCTCCATCGCTGCTCTGCAGATCTCACCCTTCTGAATAATTCCCCTGGAGTCGTGCTCTTGTTATATACAGTATATACCGTATTTACGCGAATATAAGAACCCCTTTTCTGCACATTTTCGAAGCTCAAAAACTTGGGATGCTTATTTTCCATATTTCAAGTCAGGAGCAATTACAAATTAACGAAAACACGTTGTCTTAATGCAGGCGTCTTTAAATAATGGTTCCGGAAGCAGACATGCATAGAATAGAATAGAATAGAATAGAATAGAATAGAATAGAATAGAATAGAATAGAATGCCTTTTTTGTCATTACGACACATGGTTACAAAGAAATTGAGAATATATATAATTTTTTATTGGCTTATATATAAAGTAACTATAAATACAACAAACAGAACAAACTACATCCGGGTAGCTTAGCTTAGCTATAGACGAAGTCCAAAGCGCCATTGCAGAAAGAGAACAGTCGAAAATGAAAAACACGGGCAAGGAGTTAAAAAAATCCAAGGAACAGACACAATCAAAACGCTTGGTCTGATGCACAAGAAAACACAATATTTAGCACTTTTATCATTTTGCCGTCTGTTATAAAGACTTCTGATAACGGCGGCTTGAGCTGCTCTCAACGCTCCATGACTGGAACGCAAAAGGTTTCTCGATCCCAATGAATTATGGGAGTTGCAGTTACGATCACTAGAATAGATTATTTGTATCTATTACTCCAGTAAAACGACATCAGTCACAAGGTGGATTTGTAAATAAAGAGAAAGAAGTATTTTTCAACAGAATTTAATCTACCGTAATTCATCCAGAAATGTAAAAAAAAAATGTTTGATAATTCGTGGTGGGGGAGTACATTCGCGGAGTGCTTACATTTGCGTATTTACGGTATATACAGACACAAAGACATGTCCTCAGCATTTGCTGTGATGGACACACGTGCACAAGCACACACTAGTAGCGAGGTGTGATAAATAATTGAGTGGACAGGGGCATTTCAATGATGGTGGAGTCTGCTTTCAGAAACACAAGCCTTCCGCCTCCATTCTTTGTCTGGGGACGACGCAGTGCGCAGGGCCACAATGGGGACGCAAATCAGAGAGGCCTCTGGGAATGGAAGGGTTCTGGCCCGACAGGCAAAAGCCCGAAGGTGAAAGGAGACAATGGAGGGTGAAAGTGGCTTAGAAAAAGGAGCCGAGCAAGACCGAATCAGCCGCAAGCTCGCATTGAATCGAGACCTGGTGCATTGTGGGAGTTTAAAGGGCTTTGTTGGCCGCGTTGAAAGATGAATCAGACTTGATTATTTGGACGTGCATTTGTGCGGGTGTTTCTCGACTTCTTGAACCTATTCTAGTATTTATTTTTAGTAATTAATATTGTTTGGTAAAGAACAGTATTCCGGACAAATTGAAAAGATGCTGAGTTTGAATTTGCAACTGCGTGTCGTTTCGAGGTCAATTTGAGAGTTGGCTGAAGCATCCAATCAGCATTTGTGGGAGTGTCCACTGTGACTGGAAGGGGTGTGACATCAAAAAGAAACATTAATGCTTGTCTAACAACAAGGAGATTTTCAGAAAATAAATATGGTTTATTTTCCGGAACTTTGAGTGACATCGCTGCCCATTCAGTACCAAGACACGCCCACTGATGCTGATTGGCTGGTTATAACTTCTCGAATTGCTCTGGTAAACGGACCTCTCGAATTGAATTCACGTTGCGTTCAAGTTTGGTCCGTTTCTATGCATCCAAACAAACGCAGTTCGACAAATCTGATGGGAAACATCCAGTTATTAATTTCCTGTTATAAAAAAAACCACGCTCAACATTAGACAATGTGGAGTCTCCTAATCTAGGCGCTTAATTTTTGAGTGGAAAAGACGACAAGGAAAATGACACGGACCAGATGGAACATTTGTTCTTAATGAAGGAAAGACATCTCTTCTCATCAATTGCACATTCATTCCATGCAAAAAGCAATTAAGTAAAGCAATTCTGCTAATGGATGAAGCAGTTAATTTCTTTCCGAGAGTCTCGGCATGATGAAAGGAACCAGAGATGAGTGGAGACAGGTCTGCCAATCAGCTCGGCGGGTCTGGAGTTCATTAAGCCTCGGGCCTTTCACCCCGGGACGCAGCGCAAACCCTCAGATGATCTTGTGATCAATAACAAGCTCTGACAACCTGGAGGGGTTTTTTTTTCTGACGTATCTCCATTAACATCTTGGCGAGGTTGGCCTGGGATTCGCCGTTTGTTATCGTCGTGTTCGGACTTTTTCTGGCTGTGTGGCGTGAACAACTCGAGGCGCTTCCCATGTTCTTCATCACCTCCAGGCTCTGGAATGTTCTCCGGGGACTTTTAATTTGCCCAGCAGGTGAAAACGAGACAAACTTCATTAGGTGGAAAAACACTGAGCTTAATTGGCGAGGAAAGGAGAGATGGTTGAGTGCAGAAAGGATGAGTGGCTTCACTTTACCGCTGCTGTATGGGCCTGCTAGTTTTTGTAGTTTCTGCTGATGTGTAGATACAAAATAAAGAGGCGTCAGTGGTCCAATTGCATTTCAGGTGAATACAGTAACTTTCTTAGATTTTTACTTTTGTACATAAACACGGGTGTCCGGAAAATGTAATTGTAAATGAGATACATTTTTTTACATTTGTTCTCCACATGTGTAAATGTAAATATTCATTTATATACATATGTAATTTTATACTTTTACGCTACATTATATTATTTAAATATAAATACATAAATCAATACATATGTATATGCAGTATAGTTTTGAGACAAGTAAAAATGTGTATATATAGATTTGACTTACTATATTATATATTTATATTAATAATTAATTATTTATATACGTAGTTATTCTATAACTATAAATACTACGCACAAAACAAGTATGCAAGGATCTACTTGGTTTTGATAAATAAATATAGTGTATGTGTGTGTACATATATGCCGGTACTCATTTAAGTGATACGACCAATCAATTAAATTTTAAATTTACTTTTTTTTTTCAATTTCATTAAAAGGGGAAATTTCTAAAAAAAAAAAAAAAAAACAAAGAGGTGTTTCACGGATTTGCGTGTCACTCAGAGAAGACTTTTCAGGGAAGACTATTTTGTGCAAAATGTATGTGTAAATATATGTGCATTTCTGTGTGCGCAGTATAGATTTTGCAGATAATAAATGAGTATGCAGTGATCTCCTTGTCCTAGTTTTGACAAAGTCTTTCTCTTTCTCTCTCTCTCTCTCTCTCTGTCTCTCTCTCTCTCTCTCTCTGTCGTCCCGTGTCGGTGGCTACTGTTACATTCCACAACAGAAATGGGTTGGTAAATTGAGAGGAGCTTTCGGTGATGGGAGTGAGGTCATTCGCAGGCGTTGAGGATTGAGCTCTGTAATCACAATGCCGTGGATGAGGAATGATCAACAGAGGAGATAGAGTGTCCTGCCCCAGCTGGCCTCTCTTCGTCTTTCTCTGGTGCAAAACTAAAGCAAAGTCAGACGTGAAATTGGAAAATAAAGTGTAACGGGCTGCAGAAATGAAACCCCCGTGCAGCGCTGTGATGTCCCATCCTCCGAAACCCAAACATCTGAAGCTGCTTTCCTCCTGCTCTCCCATTCCACGCTTTATCTGGATCCCAACGTGAACTTTATTCGTAAATTCCAGACTGTTCGCTCTTCGTCATTACCGTACTCGTCCGTCATGCCGCATGTGTCTATCGGCGTTAAGACTCTTTAACTCTGTAATGCAGTGACACACATCTTTGTCACTCAAAATTGCACTATGGAATACTTGGAATTGCACATCATATTTTCACCTCGTCACAATTGCACCATTGTTTTTGCACAGTTGTATTTTTGCACAACCTATTTATTGTTGTTTCTTGCTTTTGTTCTTTTTGATGTTTGCATTTTTGCATCCACTGCTGTCTTTCAAATTGTCAAATCTATCTATCTGTCTATCTATCTATCTATCTATCTATCTATCTATCTATCTATCTATCTATCTATCTATCTATCTATCTATCTATCTATCTATCTATCTATCTATCTATCTATCTATCTATCTATCTATCTATCTATCTATCTATCTATCTATCTATCTATCTATCTATCTATCTATCTATCTAATCCTTTAGGAATAGTATTTCCATTCAAAAACAGAGCCCGATAGCGCTGTCCACTGATGAGCAGCGATGATTTGAAAACAGTCCAAGCGCGAGAAGTTTCCCTCAGATGGTGAGAAAAGCATTTGATGTTAGTGTGATCGCTGCCCACGGACTCGCTGATAGGCCCGCTTTCTTTCCCAGCATGCCTCAGGCACCCTGCAGAACAAGACTATTACTCCAGCCTCCCGACTGTGTGCCCGTCTATCTCGGGGTCCGGGGGGCTGGAGGATTGTACTTACTGCTCCAGAAGCCTCTTACTGGCCCCGCGGCGCAGCTTTGTGTCTCTTTGCGTGCGGTGAATTAGGAGAGGTCGGGAGGGGGAGGGGCTTGACGTGGGGGTGGGTGGGGGTGGGGGGCTGGATCGGCCTTGTTAAAGGATTACGAAAATGATCAAAGGATATTTTCGGATGCAGACACTTTGACCCTCGTCCACTCGAGTCCGACACACACGCACACACACACACCTACACACAAACACTTGTGTACATCCGTGTTTGTTTATATTGAGTTTATTAAGCTTTTAATGCATTCATAATGATTGAATTACTTGATATCTTATAATTTTCTATCTTAGTTTTTGTATGTATATGCATTGTCTATGTGTATGCGTAATTCAGAGCCTGTAAAGAAGCGCAAACAAAGTCCTCTCTGCAGATCTGAGTTTGAACCGTCTGAGTTTTGAACTCCTCTAACCAGTGTTCATTTTAACAGATTTTTAATTTAGTTTTAGTCATAGTCTTGACTAAACTTAGTTTATTTTTAGTCCCAATTTAGTCATCTTCATTTTTTTTTGTTTTAGTCTAATTTTAGTCGACTAAATACCACAGCATTTTAGTCGACTAAATTGCAGGATAGATTTACTCATCGAAAATATAAGTGCTTTATATTGTAAATGCTTTCTAAAGCTGCTATGTCTAAGAAATCTGGCATTTTTGTTTAGTTTTTATTCGTTGACGAGGGTCAATAAATGTAGTTATAGTTTTCGCCCCTGAGCGGGAGTTTTTATATAGTTCTCGTTTCGTTTTCGTCAGGGAAAAAATGTTGTTGACGAAGACGATGACAAAAATATTTTGTCAACAAAATGCCTCTAACACCTGAACTTTCGTCTTCTGTGAAATGTGTGTGTGTCCATTGTTCGAATGTGTGAGAAAACCTTGATGGTTGTGAGAAAACTGTTTTATCTCTAGCATTCTGACGTGACGCGCGTTGATTCGCTAATGCTAACTTTGCTATGCTTTATATTTTGAATAAACTGGGGTCTGGTAGTAGACAGATTCGGAAAGATGAAACGAAGAGCGACTGAAGGCAAAACGAAGAGAGAAAGATTCGGGCACTTCCCAGACTCATCTGGTTTCACAAACCAACACAACTTTTATTTCTAGAATACGCTTTGGGACGGCAAGATCCATCGTTCAGCAAATTTGTGAGATTTTTAAATTTTTTCAACATTTTCCAATGCAACAAACGAGTCCATGGCGTGATGAGGTCTGCTCAGACTAATCGCCCCAGAGACCCGGTGGGGATCGGAGAGCACCGGCCCGGCCTGCCGTGAGGTTTACCGCTTTAAACAAGGTTTTATCCCCGGTGGGAAAGGTTCAGTCACCAGTGGCTTTACGCTAATGCACTGAGCGCTAATCCAGAGGCGTAATGATGAGGAAGTATGTTGCTTATTATGATGGACTTATTAGGATTAGTTTGCTTATTAAGATAAACAATGAAAGCGCTTTGATAATTCTATATCTGTCTCTGTCTTTTTCTTCCCATATTTATATGTCTATCTATTTATCTATCTATCTATCTATCTATCTATCTATCTATCTATCTATCTATCTATCCATCCATCCATCCATCCATCCATCCATCCATCCATCCATCCATCCATCCATACATCTATCTATCTATCTATCTATCTATCTATCTATCTATCTATCTATCTATCTATCTATCTATCTATCTATCTATCTATCTATCTATCTATCTATCTATCTAGCTAGCTAGCTAGCTATCTATCTACCTGTCTGTCTGTCTGTCTATTTGTTTGTCAATCAATCTATCTGTCTGTCTGTCTGTCTGTCTGTCCATCAAGCTATCAATCTGTTTATCTGTCTGTCTTTCTCTTTCTGTCTCACTGTCTGTCTGTCCGTCTGTTTGCCCATTTGTATTTCAAGAACTCTCAGTAAGGAAAAACCTCAGAATAAATTCCGAATTATGCATTAATAGTCTAATATTTTAATCAAGATAAATCGCAAAGCATCGAATGTGCTTCTACTGTAGATGATTGTGTGAAGGAGTTGTGTGGTGGTGACTGATGATGGACTAGACCAGCGCTGCTGTTGTGTTTAAGTAAAGACCCCGGAGTCACATGCTCGGCTCCATTAACTATAGATGTAAGTCTTAAACAAACATGGTTTTCTGTAGCGTGTCGTCGTTAATCACGTCTATCGGTTTTTCTCACGGGGAAGTTCACACCACATTGTTGGTTTAGAGATGTACAGATATTATGTGTCGCGTGAGATGTTTCCATTTTCTGGAGATTTTAATGCATGACTTTTAATTTGTATATTTTTTCACAGCTGTTTCTTGAAGGATGGAACCACGTTTTGCTTTAGCTGGTTACGAAGTAGACAATTAGACCAAAAATGTCCCAAAAATTACTCAAAACCAGGACAAGCAGATCACCGTATACTTTTTATTCTGTGCAAAATATGTGATGTTTTTGTGTAACTACATATATATATATATATATATATATATATATATATATATATATATATATATATATATATATATATAGTATATAACTGATACACACACACACACACACACACACATATACACTGGATACAGTATATAAACTTTCCCATGTGTTTTAGTAGTAAATGTACCATGTTACTTTACATTTTA